>PVLC010023526.1:0-25596 GCA_004027655.1 Graphiurus murinus
TAATAAGTGATATAGCATAGTGTCATCTCAAGTAGAGCTAAAAGAAAAAATGCAAATAATTATACCTCAGTTAGCTCTCATAGTGTTTTCATTATGAAACAAGGGGTGAGGCTACTTCCTTGTTTCCATTATCATTTGGGGTCATCATTCCAATGCCCTGACACAAACTCAAATCTTCTCTAGCCAAAGGTAAGACCCAAAGACACAAAACCACACTGCTAGGTTCAAATTTGATTTCTTTTTAACCTATGAGCTATATGAATTGAAGTTGTGATGTCCAGAAAGGGAAAGGTTTTCTTTCATTTTTTTTATTAATTGGTGCATTGTAATCATACATCTTTGTTAGGTACAAACTGATAAAGGCATATATGCACACATTTCTCATTTACGTTCTCAATTTAAGACCAGAAAAGGAATCAAAGAGGAAATCTTATTAATAAAGATGCAAGAAAAACTGGCACCATTTTTTTAGGGACAGTGTTTCTTTAGAGGTCTATTGCTACTGTCTTAAACAATTAGTTTTAAAAAACCTGAGATTGACATTAGCGTTTTTACATATGTATGCTATAATGCACCAATAAAAGCACATCTAAAAATAAATAAAAGCACTTTCAAGCAAGAAAAAAAAAATCCAAACACACACACACACACACACACACACACACACACACACAAAAAAAAAAAACAGGGAAATATCTAATGTGCTTCGTACACTGCAGTAGAAATCTGTACTTTTCTATCATTTATCTTCCACATTTAATCAGTAGATTCTTTAGTTATCTACTTAATTGTATAGCTGGATACCCAGAGAACAGGAAGTAGTAAGCACTGAAAGAAACCAATTTTAAATTTCTCTCTGGTGAAATTAGATATTTAATTAAAATCTAGATATGGGCATTGTTTTAGCTTTTAGGAGGTGAATAAGATAGCTTCTATGAGATCTTTGGAGAGGAAAATGTTTCCTTTCATCTAAGTTGGTTACATTTTCATGAGAAGGGAAAAGGAAGGCCAGATTTCATATTGTATGTAAGAGTAATTTCACAAGAAATCACTTACCTGCTCTGTTATGCAGGTATATCTGTCAGCATTCTTGCAGGCATAATCTAAATATCTGACCACATAACTTAGAGGAAAGAAGATTTATTTTCTTATGGTTTCGGACTCCGTCCATGTGAGGCTGGGAGGATCTCAGGGCATGGCTGCGGGGGGGCAGAGGGTGAGCACATGGGCTGTGTTCTTTACATTATGGAGGCCGAAAGTGAGAGAGATGAGGCTACATCCAAGGCTACATCTACAGGGACCCACCTCCAGCCACACCCTAAGGGCCTACCACAGAGTACCACCCAGGTAAATCCATTACAATGGACTTATCCACTTGTGGAACTACAACTCTCAACACTCAGTTACATCAGCTCCAAACATGAAATGAGCCCTTTAGGGGACATTTTACATCTAACTATAACAGCAGGAGAAATCCTAAGTTAAGCAAAATCTGTAGGCCTGGCATTTATACCTTATTTTGATACTTATACTTGATATTTCCTAATATACACACTTGGCTCCTTTAAAAATAAAGAATTCCATCATTGTTAGTTACAATGATTTGGGACAGTCGCCTTACTCTCTATTCCTTTCTGACACAACAGATTTTTTAAAGTATAAGCTTTTGTTTGTAATGTTACCTTCTCCAGAATTTCCATCACTCCATTACATGCTTTATGTGTGAAATAAATATATTACAACCTTTTTCAAGTACCAAATTTTTCTTGAAATAGTTTCTGAATCTCCGGATATAAATAAGAAACAAAGAAAGAGAGGAGAGAGACTAAATTAATTCCTTGAATGTAGACAATAGTTGAGTTATAAAATGTAGTTTTACTTATATACCTTGAAAATGAAAACCAACTATACTCACAGGGACTACCATTTATATTATATTAAATTAGATAGTCAGAGTTTACCATTTCACTGGCTTTGACAACATGATTTTATTATTCTATGAAACTCCTGCCTGAGAAAATAAAGGTTGAAAGTAACATTATTGTTACAGAGAAAGCCATTTAAGTGAACATCAAACTCTTGAACTCTTAAAAAGATAACATCGATCAATGGTTTACCCCCAAAATGTGAATCTCCTTCACCTCAAAACCCAAGCCTGCTATATTAACTAATATTATAAAAGTGCATTATGACCCTTTTTTTTAAAATTTATTAAAGTAGCATATTCCTCAATAAAATTGCTTCAAGTTTTCCTTCAAAATACGATGAGATCTTTATCACAGTATTTCTAAGGAGATTTGATTTCCTCCAATAGCTATACAGTTCTCTTCTCTGTCTGCTTTCCATATATTCTCCTTATTTCATCTCTTATCTCTGGTTTATGGTGCTGGAACTGGTAGAGTGTAGAAGAGGAATTGATATTTAAAAGTCATTCTCTGTTTAGGCGGATAAGACAGTTTTCAGATAAGAATCTATCCTAGAATGTAATATCCTTTTGGAAAATGTATTTTATGAAGAAACCTCGGTGTAACATTTATGCACACTCCTCTTGGATAGTAAAGAGAAAGCTCTTCAGGCTACCTTGGGGAAGTTTTATGTTGCAGGTAGGCTTTTTCTGTGTTAGGGGATCCAAGAAGAGGAGGAAGGAGTTTCTTCCCACCTTCCTCAATCAGATAAACTGCTGTTTTGCCCATTGGGGGTTACTAAATTGCTTAAGACATTTCATTAAGTGCTAAAGATAATATATTAGCTCCACTCTCCAGACATACACTGTACCATTTCCCATCAGATGTTATTAGAAATGGAACAAAATGATCACAGGGAATTAGTTAAATAAAGGTAGTAAACGACATGGCAAAAGGCAGAATTAACCAAGCACCTAAACCCTATTAAGCACATGCTGACGAATTAACTAGTCTTAAATAGACCTCCTAATGGAAGACTACAGTAGCTAAAGGTAATAAAAATGTAATTGGTTACTTGGCAAGGATCTTTAGAATGCAGGCTGCCCTGAAATTGGAAAGTATAAGTGACAATATATGTGACAGTGGTATTCTAAAACATATTTGCCTTTTTTGGTACAAATTTAGGAAAACAAAAAAAACTTCGATAAACATTCAGGTTAAAAAAAATAAACAGAATTCTAAACCATATATAAACACTCAAAAGTTACCAAAGTGTTATAGTCCATTTAGAGTTATGGGTAAAATAATTGCTGTTTAAGTCAGTGAATAAAATTAAGTGCACAATGGTGTCAATGTGTTAATCAACACATTGTTCTTCACGCATTTTGTAGATGTCAGTTCTGTGCTTCCATCTCATTGTTTTGGGAGGCTGAAGAATGGCTGTCAATTTGGGAGGTTAGGTCGATATATGTCCCTAACGTGTCAGAAACCTAAAGATCATGGTTGAAGAAAACAGTCATGAGTTTAATTTTTAACTTTGAAGATGGCTCTAATTTCTAGGATAAGATTATTCACTAGTATAAATAAAAATTGAGAATTTAAGAGTAAATATGTTGGAGAAGTTTTTGGAGAAATGACCAACCTTTAACTTATGGGTGTAGATACTTGTGGCCATTCATTCATGAGAAATGATGAGGGCTAGAGTAGAGCAAAAGAATAATGACATGACTGAATCTGAAAAAGAGAAATAGCAAGAGACTTAATGCTTCTGAGAAAAAGAAAATGCATTATGAGTCTAATAGAGATTATACAGATCAATGAATTGCTGTTTACAAATCATTCTGCATATTCTGTCTGGAGATCACTAATCTAGAGTTTGGTTCTATTTGTTTCTGTATCTTAACTCTTGCAGGCCTAGCATTTACCCCCAGATAACCCGTGGATTACAGAAATTTACCACACACATGAAATATTAAATACTCATCATCACATACAGCTCTCTTACATTAAGACTAGAGACAAGTTCTGTTTGAATACAACTCAGAAAACTGCTTTTGAATCTTTTTTTCACATTGAAAACCAATCAGATTTGCTTCAGACTCAAAGATTGTGTTTACGTAAAATTACACGAATGCAGTATTGAAGCTGCACTTTTGTTACTCTAAATGGGAAAAGGGTTAATCTTGTTAATTTCATTTTACTTTTGTACCAAAAAATCAAGCTTATTATCCCACTGACACATACCCCACAGGACTTCCTGCCCTTCAGGACTTATTTGCCCACCTGCTCCCTCCCCCTTGCTGGGGAAAAGCTACTTCAGGTCATGTGACCATGTGACCAATATACCTCAAAATGCATGAATTTTAAATTTTTGGACATCTGAGTTGAGTTTCCCTCAGAAGATATGAGATAAAGAATACACTCAGTGTCCTGCCCCACCTCCCTCCACCAGCAGCCAAGCAAGTCCCTGTAGAGGGGGCATCTTCATTGCCACTGGAATCCTGGAATAAATAAAACTGCCACCATCCTTGGCACAACTTGCCTCGCTTGTGCCTTCCAGGAAGAATCCACCACCATCTGTCACCATAGTGAACTTCACGGTAGACCAGATCCAGGCCATCAAGGGCAAGATTGCCAACATCCAACCATGTCTACCATCACTCAGGTGGTCCATGTTTAGTACATGTTAAAAGCCTCCCTGGTTTGCAAGGCCAGCATAATCCTTTTTAATAGTCGTGAGGGTATATTTCCAAATATGGAAAAGATTCTCTTGGCTCTGTCCATAATCACCAAATTGAACCTGACAACTACTTATTCTAATATAGATTAGGCCAGAGTCACAAAAGAGGGTCCTTAAAAATAAAACCTTAGTTTGTGGATCTGAGAATCTAATTTGATGATGAGCACAGTTCTTAGCATGTAGAAGGATTCAGCAAATCTTTGCTCTAGGTTAAATGAGTGTCTTTGGAGTTACATATCAGTCTTCAGCTCCCATCAGTTCTTTTATCACTTACACTTTTCCTATGTGGATGAAAGAAGGTGAAGAAGGTATAGATGAGCTAATATTTGGGTTTAGTTAATGCATAGATTGTTTCTGTAGCAATATTTATGCAGCTTATAGCTTTATTAGGATTCCCAAGAGATTTGGAAGATTTGGGGACTTCCCAAAGGCTTCCTAATTGGTGTTTCTATTGCACCATGAAAACATGAGAATTCCTGGTCCAGTTGATACCACGTCTTCACATTTCATTGGTGATGTGAAAAGGGAAAGAGATTATCATGGTGTTTAATTCCTCCATCTCTGTATATCACATTTTGTTAGACATACTAATTTTAACCAATAATTTTCTGTATGATTTGTCAGAATCTACAGCAACATGAAAACCTCTCTAAATGCTTTTTAGAGTTTGTGATGAGAAATATTTTAGTTTTGCATTTGCTATGTGTATTAGTTTTGTGACTTTTAAATGTTATATTTAGTTTATAAATTGGAAATAATGGATTTCTGGCCAAATTTTCCATGCATTAAGGAGAAACCATGAAGCCTTAGAAGTTTTAGACTAACTTGCTTTTGAGCTAATAAATATTTTATGGTTCCTCTGGGGTTATTTTTCAAGCATTACATTACCAGACCTCAGCTTAGATTGTTTTGCATTTCCTAATAAATGTTTTGTTTGTTTGTAACCTCACCCCAAAATGGATATATAATAAATATTTAATAAATACTACAAAAGGAAGAAACAAACAACAAGCACTATATTTTGGCTTTATATAATTAATACCCACATTATGCAAAGACCAAACTACAATGTTGCCTTCTACTTTTGCCTTAGGCCTTTTGCTTTTATATGTATTTCAAACTGAAAGTGATGACAGTTTGAAAAATCTTAGCAAAGAAATTGAAAAAAAAAAAGATGCAGTGACTTTTTTGGGGATCATTTTTTTATGAGTACTGATTTTCCAGATTCTATAGGAAAAGAAGAAATGCCACAAATGACAGTGCCTATACCTACTTAATGAAAATCTATTCAACAGTTCCTATTGGTTCAGACTTCAAAAAAGATAGAAAAGGAGACTTGGTGACTACACATGGAGCTCTGTTATTAAGATCTGGGCAGCTCTGGGGGAGGCAAATAAAGTACTTGTGATACCTTGCATCAGTGACTCTGTAAATTCTGTAGGTTCAGGGACCAAATTCTGAAATAAGTTTTTAAAAAATATGAATTATTAGGCTTCTACCAAAAGATATGGGATGAGATTTATTGGTCCAATATAACAAATATTATACTTATATAATCAATAACTCAAAAAACCACAACACATACACACACACACACACACACACATGCACATACACACAATTAATAAATGGGCAATTGAACTGAATAATTGAAAGAAGAAATACAAATGGTCAATAAATATATGAATAAATGTTCAACATCATAAGTATTCAGGGAAATGAAAATCAAATTACACTGAGATTCTAACTCCAGTTAGAATGCCAATTGTCTGCACTACAAACAATAATAAATGCTGGGGAGGATGTGGGTAAATAGGAACTCTTATTCATTTTTGGAGGGATTGTAAATTAGTACAGTCACTATAGGGATCAGTACAGAGGTTCCTTAAGAGACTAGGAATGGAATCACCATATGACCCAGCTATACTGATCCTTGGTATATTTATAAAAGAATTAAAGTCAGAATGCTATAGCAATAAATACACACACAGAGACACACACACATATACACACACACACACACACACACACACACATATATATATATATATATATGTGTGTGTGTGTGTGTGTGCTGATTTATATATCAGCACAATTCACAAGAGCCAAATTAATGCAACACATTAAAAAATTAAAATTGCCAAAAAATGCAAAAAGTAATCAACAGACTGCACATTATTGATTTTTCCTCAGGCTACAATATGGCTCAGCAATGCATTCCATTTTAAAACCAAACAACAACAAAACCGTGAAATATTTCCAGGAACAGAGCAAGCCCTAAAGCCAATGGTTCCCTTAGCAATCTGGACTGGCTGGTTTAGCTTCTGTCCTGTCAGGGAGTACCTAGGATTTGCTGCAGTTTCTGTTTGTCTTCTCAAACCAACACAAGGGATTAACGAAGTGGTAGGGAGCAGCTGGCTCAAAGATTATTGTTTTTGGAATTATGACTTCTGTACTTCATTCAAAGAGAGCTTATAAATTTCCTTTCATGAACACATTTTTATTTAAAAACATAATTATCTTAGATGAAATGCAAAATTTCAACAAAAATGAATAAAGGCAAATAAATGTGTTTGTTTCTTTGAAGATGTTGGTGCCTTCGGATATAAAATTTATTGTCATTAGACAAAACATGCCTTCTGTTTTTAGTTGCATTTATGCTCATGAAATGGATGGTGATAATTGTTTTCTTTTACTTATATTAAGCAGTACTAGCCTCTGAAATATTTTGAGAGGAGTAAAATAGTTTGTATATCTTTGATAATCGCTATAAACAGAGAAAAATGATAAAAAGTTAAAAGTAAAACATATGCTGTTTCTCATGTACTTTTTATTTATTTTTTTCAAACCAAACCTTACCAAGCCTCTATATCTTTCCAAAAGAATTGAAGTTAGAATACTATAGTGATATATGCACTCCCATATTTATAGAAGCACAATTCACAATAGCCAAATTATGGAACCAACCTAGATGTCCATCAACAGATGAATGTATAAGAGTGTTCCATATACATACAATGGAATTTTACTTGGCCATCAAGAAGAACAACAGTATGTCATTTGCAGGAAAATGGATAGAACTAGAGAATATCATTCTAAGATCAGTCAGTCTTGGAAAGTCAATGGTCATACATTTTCTCTCATTATGGAAGCAAGAATAAAAATAGGAAACAAAGGAACCTCAGTCAAATGAGGAGAGGAAAAAGTGAAATAGTGGAAGGGGTTGGGGGAGGGTGATGGGAGTGGACAAATGAGTGCTGAGGAAGGAAACAGTTCGCGTAAGGTTATGTCCATATAATGTTTCACTACTAATCTCAGTAACACATATGGGGAGGGAAGAATGGGGAAGGGGAGAGGTATACAAAGGGAAATACACCAAGTGATGTTTGCTTGTATGTTTTATCACTTTAAATCTCACTATGATGAGTAATTACATTGCACCAACAAAAGTATCAAAATCTGTATTATTGCTTACTATTTACATGTCATGTGTATATAAAATAAATAGAAAGCAAAAGCCAATAGTCATAATTTAAATACTTATGTCTAATATAAGTCATAATATAAACAATATACCTTAGGAATCATATTGCAGACCCATAAAGAGACAGTTAATATCATCAACCCCTTTCTGAGAAACAAGAATACAAGGTACACTGAAATAGGAAGTTCTCCTAAGCATTCCTCTTAGAAACAATTTCACAGTTTGATCAAAGGAATGGAGTATGTGTATCTCATTCATTTGTGTGACAGTCAGAAGAATGTGTGGAGTGCTGCGCAGAAGATAAAGGAAAATAGTCCATTTAATATGAAAAGGTAACCTCTCCTGTGTTTGCATATGCAACTGTTCCTAGTGGTAATATTTCATAAACTATGCATGGTAAAGTAAAACAGTAAAGCCTCAGGTAGACAGCCATCAGCCAAGGGCAGGGATTGAATAATTCATGACTGCACATGAACTTACCTTCAAGTCTCAAGAAGGAAAAGGTCTATGCCTAGGAAACGCAGTTAACTCATTTAACAAGGCACATTTCCAGATTCTCCTTAGGTACCTTCTGGTAGGCGATTAGAAATCCAGTGGGAGGAGAGAGGCATATAGGGGAAACTGAGGACCAAAGGATGCATTAAGATTTGCCATCTATTGTTGAGAAAGCCAAGAGAAGAAAAAAAATCAACAACTGTGATTCATTCTATGAAAATTTATGATGGGGAACAAAGAGATCTTCCTGTCTAATAGTTTCATGTGCACCAATAAATTGCAGTGTAACATAGTAAATATTCATCAAAACAATGATCTTGGTTTCTCGTGACAGAGTGGTTAATAATTCTGTTAATGAATGGAAGAAAATAAAGGTTATTTTTTAAAGTCCTCTAACAATTCTGTGCATGTATATATGTATGCATGTGGATGTATATTGATACTGAAGTTAAAAAATTACTTTAAAATTAACTCATGATATTTTGTGTGGAATTATGATAACATATAATATGAAACACAGATGTTTATTTTAAGTATTAATTTTAAAAACATTAGGGGATTGAAGTCAGGTATCATGATACCTCCTGCATGGTTTTTATTGCTAAGAACTACTTTGGCTATCCTGGGCTTCTTGTTTTACCAGATGAACTTAAGGACTGATTTTTCTATATCTGTGAGGAGCGCCCTTGGTAATTTCATGGGTATTGCATTGAATCTGTAGATCAATTTTGGGAGGATGGCCATTTTGATGATATTTATTCTGCCCATCCAAGAGCATGGTAGATCCTTCCATCTTCTAAGGTCTTCATCGATTTCTTTCTTCAACTTTTTATAGTTTTCCTTATAGAGGTCTTTTACATCCTTGGTTAGGTTTATCCCTAAGTCTCTTATTTTTCGGGGTGCTATTGTGAGTGGAATTGTTTTCTGAATTTCTTTTTCAGTGGATTTATGGTTGGCATACTACAAAGTCACAGTAATAAAAACAGCATGGTATTGGCACAAAAACAGACACATAGACCAATGGAGCAGAATAGAAGACTCAGAAACAGACCCACAGGCTTACAGTCAAGTGATTTTTGACAAAGGAGGCAAAAGCATACACTGGAAAAAAAGATAGCCTCTTTAACAAATGGTGTTGGCAAAACTGGTTAACCATATGCAGGAAAATGGAATAAACCCCACTTTCTCATCCTGCATAAGAGTCAACTCAAGGTGGATCAAAGACCTGGAAGTTAGGTCAGAGACCTTGTAGCTACTTGAAAAGGGCATAGGCCCAACACTTCAACACACAGACATGGGTAAAAACTTTCTCAACAAGACCCCAAAAGCACAACTCAAAGGAAGATCAATACTCGGGATTGCATTAAACTGAAGAGCTTCTGTGCAGCAAAGGAAACTATCAAGAACCTCAACAGAGAGCCTACAGAGTGGGAGAAGATTTTTGCCAGTTACTCTTTGGAGAGAGGTCTAATATCTAGGATATACAAAGAACTCAATAAAATCATATCTAAGAATACAAATAACCCAATTAAAAATGGGCAAAGGATCTAAATAGACACTTCACAAAAGAAGAAATATAAATGGCCAATAGATGTATGAGGAAATGTTCCACATCATTGGCAATCAGAGAGATGCAAATCAAAACTACCTTGAGATTTCACTTAATTCCAATCAGAATGCAATCATAAAAAACATGAACAACAACTGTAGGCGAGGGTGTGAAGTGGGAACCCTAATACATTGTTGGTGGGATTGCAAACTAGTGCAACCACTTTGGAAAACAGTATGGAGGATCCTCAGACGAATGGGAATGAACCTACATATGATCCAGCAATATCACTTCTGGGTATCTACCCAAAAGAATAGAAACCAAACTATCAGACCAACGTACGTGTATCTATGTTTATAGCTGCACAATTCAAAATTGCCAAACTATGGAAGCAGCCAAGATGTCCATCGATAGATGAATGGATTACAAAACTATGGGATATGTACACGATGGAATTTTACTCAGCCATAAAGAAGAACAAAATCACGTTATTTGCAGGGAAATGGATGCAACTGGAAAAACATTATGTTAAGTGAGATTCGCCAATCACAAAGAGTAAAAAAGCATATGTTCTCCCTAATATTCGGATGCTAGGGAGAAGATGGGGCATAAGAGGGTCTCCAGATAGAAAAGGAGATACCCTCGATAAATAAAGAAGTTGATTTAACTGAAGGGGATGGAGTGGGGGGCACCGTAATGCGCATTATGTACTTACACAATTATATCAAGGTCACTCACTAAACTGAACTTGAGAAGGAGGGAGAGTGAGGAGTGGGGTGGGAATTGGGAAGGGGTTAAATGAGAAATGTGTGCACATATGTTGTTATCAACTTTTACCTAACAAATTGTAAGTTGTATTCTTACAATGCACGAAGTATTACAATAAAAAATATTAGAAATTGTGTGAATCTCCTAGAACAATAATAAAAATAATTTCTTTGCTACTATCTATGAGGAAAGAGTGTTTATAGAGGAAGAAAGCTAGATTTTATATTAGAAATCCTTGATAAGAGACTCAGCTCCATAACTTACTATTTATTTGATCATCAATAGAAATCTGTTAAACTTATTGACTTATTTCTATTAAGAAAAATATTTTTTGTCATGTAAACTTTGATGTGATGTGTATCAAAGTTGGTAATGATCTTGTAAAAATTGTAAATTTTATCAAGTAATATATACCACTAAAAGTAATATATACATACATTATATATTTATATTGCATATATATTTATGTTTTATATATATTAAATAGAATTATATTGTATTTATTGTATTATTTATATTGCATATTTATAAATATATTGTTTATAAAGTAATATATATTACTTTAAAAAAGCCTGAATATTAAAGATAATTAGTACTTCACAATGAAAATCATTAATATCTAATTGGATCATAGTGGTAATTTTCAACAATGAGCTATTTGACTCTTTTTTTAAGAGGAGATGTCTAGCTATGTTGCAAGGATGGCCTAGGCCTTGAATCCTGGGTTCAAGCAATCCTCTCACCTGAGTCTCCCAAATAGCTGGGACTATAGGCATGTGCCACCTTGTCTGGTTTGCTTTTGAAAGACATGATTATATCACTTTTTTCAGCATGAATGAACTTATATAATGAATCTGCCCAGATCTATTTAGACATTGATATGGAAATTATAATGTCATTTTCAGTACTACTTCAAAGCTTTTTGTAACAATACATGTTAATATTCTCAAAGAAAAGATACTATAAAACTAAGTTTCAAAATATCCACCTTTATCTGACTATTCTTCCCAAGCATGTATCTGATAGTATAGATTTCAGTGGTAACTATATTTTAAGAAACATATTTGAGAGTTCTTTGAAATCTAAAGACTATGAGCCTAAGAAAATAATTACGTATGTATAGTTATATTTTTTTCATATAATCATAGAACATTCATAGATATCCTGAAGTCAACCCATAAATTCCAAGTTAAGGGCACTGTTATATTTCCCAAAGAAAACACCCAGTCAATGGATGAAATTGAGTTAAAAGTAGATCTAAGTTTCTCTGTGAATTTGACCAATACTAAATAATGAAGTGCTTCTAAGAATGTAAATGCAACAATAATATTCTGGGATGCTGTGCTTCTTCAATTTAGGTGGTTTTTTAGATTGTCTTCTAAATTAAGAAAAAATAAAGTATTATATAGGGATAAAATGAAACCATTTCTAGAATATAGCAACTAATTGTTAAAAAGGAAATTAAGCTAATGCAAGGAAAATAAATTTACAAAATTGTAATAGTCATTTGCTTATAATTTTTGAATACCTTCTTTTGAGTTGAACTTCTCAAGTTTAAGAACAATGTCTTATTTCATGTCAAAAGCCCAATTATGAAAAGAGAAGCTACAACTGGGTGGATTAGGCATTAATAGAAATAAAGATGTCATAGGTAACCCATTTGTACCTGTGACCAAAACCCACTTGGAGTTCACCAAAACATCCAATGAGATAGATATGTCTGTAACAGTTTGAACATTCCCAGTCTTTCACTGCTTCGAGTATTACCTTTGTCTTACTCTGCTAGACAACTTCCAAAAATTTGACACAATACCCAGGTCCCTGGAACTTGTCCACCTCCGTTCCTGAGACTCCATGCCAGAGACTGCATGCAGCTACTTTTAATTCTGTATGAGAATCAGAGGTTAACATAACATCATCAATATAATGGTATGAGGGTCTCCAGATGAAAAAGGAGAGATCCTCAATGAACAAAGAAGTTAACTTAACCTAAGGGGATGGACGAGGGGTAGGGGGAGCACCCTAATGCACATGATGTAATTTCACAAATATATCAAAGTCAATCACTAAACTGAACTTGAGAAGAAGGGAGGGCAAGGGAGCGGGGTGGGAATTGGGGAAGGGGTTAAATGAGAAATGTGCGCATATATGCCTTTATCAGCTTGTACCTAACAAAGATATATGTTTACAATGAACCAATTTTATATAAAAAATTATATATTATATATATTATATATATATATATATATATATATATATATATATATATATATATATATATATATATATATATATATATATATATAATGGTACAACCATACAGCCTTAGGCTTCTGCCAGGAAGCTAAATCCTGTGCCACTAGACCATGACACAAGGTGGGACCATGCAAGTATTCCTGGGGCAATACCAAAATGTTCCATTGACATCCTTCCCAGGTAAAAGCAAATTGTTTTTGGCTTTGCAGAGTAATGCCAATGAAGAAAAATGCATTTGCCAAGACTACAACATAATGGAACTGTCCCAGTTCATGCGACAGATGATCCATCAATTCTGAAAGGTTGGGTAAGACTGCTTGCAAGGGCAGTATCACTTTATTTAGTTCTCAACAGTCCACTGTCATGCACAAGGAACCATCAGGTTTTCTCATGAGAGAGATGAATGGGCTTTGAGTCAGGTGAATTACACCTGCCTTCTTTTAGCGTTAGTATCCTATTGTTTGTCCAAATTCTTCATGCCCTCTTGATAAAATTGTACTGCTGTACATTTACAATCTTCATGAATTTGGTTTGGGCGGAGTTGCTGCCAGAATATCAAAAATACTTTATGGGTTTGGTGTTCTATCTTCACCTCACAGAGGGTGGTGGTGTCCAGAAGCTGTTGCTGCCACTGCTCCATCCTGTTTAGCAGCTGCTGTCCATGCTCATTTCGGGCAACTGCAGAGATTGAGTGCACATCTGGCTGTGAGGGTGGCCTCTGCCAAACCTTACCTCTACCTTTCTGTGGTCCATACCATCAGTATCCTGGTTTTATTTAATCCTCTTGGGGATTGTGGTTCCTTTAAACTTTATGGGGCAGAGTGGTATTGGGCCTCCCAGATTGGAAGCTGGTTGGGTATGTCACATTCTTCAAAAAGCAGGCGGATCCTGAGCTCCCATCCACACCTCTGCTGCTGCAGCTGGAATGAGGTCCAGTCCTTGCTCTGGCTGACTCTTCTGGTGGAAGGCCTGATGATGACCACACCAACAGGTGGGGCCTTGATGTTGGGAAGCTGACACCCACGGGATGCTCCTGTTCTGGACAAGTGGCACATCCTCACTACTCCCAGAGGCTCACTCACACTGACCCTTCTCTGTCTGCCAAACCCCACTCTGGTGGTGCCAAGGGCTGGACTGTTGTGATTTAAGAACCTCTAAAGCCTTCTGGACTTCTTCCAGCTGAGTACATACATCGTCCCAATCTTCCAGCAGGTCCATGCTGCCAGATAGGCTCTTATCAGGAACCATAGGGAGGCAAGGGACCACATCTCCTCCATCCTGGTTTGTTCCTCCTGGGGATGCTTCTCCAGAGGGATATTGGGGTACTCAATTCTATGCTAAATGTCAGGGACCATCATGCGCCAGCTATGGTTGCAGGAGGAGGTTTCTGTGATGATAGCCCCAGAGTGAAGAAAGCACACAGAGTCGTCATCAGGAGGAGAACAAACAGCATCTTTATTCTATATTCCTTTCCTTTATATAGGGTTCTGGGCAAAATGTGCATGTCCACACCAGCGTGGCACGCACAAGTGTGTTGAATTTTGCCCAGTTATGCTAACATAACTTTATACATATCTAGGGCTGCACAGGCTGAGTGGGGCTGGGTGCACATCAGAGACTGTGCAGGCTAGAGGTGGAGGGAATCATCTTCCTCTGGGGTTCCACATAAAGACACAGCAAAAAGTCCAGTTTGAGCTTTGTCACCTAGTCCCTCTGTGAGCCTGCACAGCTTCATCATGAGAATGGGCCTGCACCCTAGGAACACTTTAAAAGGCTTCAATGGAAATATAAACCTCACTGAAATTGAAAATTATCCATACTGCTGAACCACAGTCACTTTTTCAGAAATATTTTTTTCCACAGTGAGAAACAGTTTGTCTAGGAAAATTTAAAGTGGTGTTCATATAGTGACATGGTGTATTACCTCACCTCTATCATCTTGACTTGAGATAACTCTTTGGAAGTTGGATCAGAGTTAAGACTAGGAAGATGTTAGGCAGAAAAATTGTATGATCAAATTTTCATGGCAGAAATATCAGTTTGCTAACCCTGTGGAGCTCCACCAGACCACGAAGCAGCCAAGAGACCTAAGAATTCTGATAGAAAACTGATGTGGTTAATAAAACCACAGCAGTGTTAAATCAACATCTCCCATCTTTCACAGTCTGTAGATTCATTAGCAAGAGACCATGACAGGTGCTGCAAAAAGCAAAGACCAGAGACTCATACTTCAAAAATGATCAGGCACAATCCTCGGTACTGTATTAGGAAGTAGAAGTTTGGGGAGAAACAACCCTAATAGATGCTTGAACTTTGAATGTCTTGGAAACTAATACAAAATAAAAGTTACCTTTGCCTTAACTTTTGAGGAGGTTTATGACCGCTGATTAAACTAGTTCAAATGTAGATGATGTTTTAAAGCTTTTTTTCCTAATAGTAGTTTTAGTTGTAGGTTAAATATTTTGATCCCATTACAATGTGTTAGGTAGAAAAGCAGTAAATGTAGGAAAAATAAGATAAACAACTCATATTCTCACTTATATCTTATCTCCTCTTTTCTTCTGGGCATTTCTTTCAACATTCAATTTACTTTTTAAGTTATCTCCAGATCCAAGTATTCTAGTTGATCAGCTGTAGCCTTTAATAGTAAGCTTGTTACACAGGACTGTAACTACACAAGAGGCCTGAGAAAAGCTCAGCCAAGCCTAAATAAGTTATCCAAAATTGGAGTAAATGTGTCCAAGTTTTAACTTGTTAAGGTCGAGTGGTTATTAAGGAATCCAGAGCATTCTGGATGAGCCGAATATCATTTTAGGATGAATCAGTTTCTCAATTACTGAATTCCTGCCATTTCTACAAATAGAACCTACTCCTCATCAGTGGACTTCTCCTGCCTAATATTAGGCTCTAGACTTAGTCTGACTTCAGTCAAGGGGGATGTAAAATGCACACCTAGGTGACACAGGAGCAAATCAATTTTCCCACTAGAACACTTCCCATTCTGTCACAAGTTGAAAATATTTTGCCTCTTTACTCCGACCAGGTTCTTATCACCACCTCTCCTTACTCTCTCACATTCTCTGGTATTTCCAGCTTCCAAATTCTATTTTTGTCCTCTAATTAGTACCAGAACCCTTCTAAAGATGAATTTATGTTTTGTTTTTATCTATCTTCCCTTCAAAGAATTGGCTAATCCTTCCTCAACACAGGCTCTCTAACTGGGACAGAAAATTGTGACAGATGTATCATTTGCCCCGCTGAGTTTCAGAGTACTGCCTGTAGAGGCACCTTCATTACATTGTGTTGGGCAGTCAGGAGGCCAACTGTTTGCTTGCGTACCATCTGTTGTCTGTGTTCTTCCTACTGAGTTGGACTTCTATTCATCAGATAGAGTTGACTTTTTTACCTAGAGCCAGTTGATAGTTCCAAGTGCTTACCTTTTCCTGTTTAGCCCACACCACAAGCTTTTGAACACAGACATCTTTGGGGAAAAGCTGTGGATCCCCTAGACTATATGTGGCTTTATATAATGGAAAATTTGGCTCAAACTGGATTGTACAAGGTAAAAGTGTATTAATATTTAATTCTTGAGGTGCAGAGGAAGCATGACTTCCTTATTGAGAACTACTAATGACTTCATGTATACACAGTAGAAGATGTGGATATATTACTGAGAGATTGTATAAGGAAAATATATGACATCATTCAAGAATAATACAAGATTATCTGTATTTTAGAGAATATAATATGTTTTATCTATTTCATTAGAGTATACGTGAAAAGTGGGAAGCAATTATTTCCAGAACTTACATATAGGTCTATAAGAGCACTTAATGATATTTATAATGACACTTATTTCAGTCAGCATTTTCACTGCTATAATCCAAAACAACTGACCACCATAACTTACAAGAAGGAAGATTTATTTTGCTCACAATCCAGGAGATTTCAGAGATTCAGTCTATGTCAGGCCAGGTTATATTTGTGGAGTTCAGGGCTGGCAGTGGGAGGCAGAGGGAAAGTAGCACAAGGGCTCTGCTCTCACACCATGGAGCCTGAAGAAAGAAAGACCAGGTAAGAGGATTCAAAGACATAAGCGTAGTCCCCAAGACCACACCTCAGTGACCTACCTCCATCAGCCACCCCCCCCAACCTGCCTAGGTTACCACCCAATAAATCCATCATAATGGATTTATCCACTGATGAGATTATAACCCTCATTGCATCAACTCTGAACATCAGTACATGAACTCTTTCAGGGGCAATATATATATGTATATATAATAATATGAATAATGATCATTCCTAGACAGTTGTTTAAATACCATTATAGGACATCTATTTTGATTTTATACTTAGATCTCTATAATCAGTTATTAAGGATATACAGAAAACTCTCTAAGTGCCAAATATTGTGAAAACTGGATATGGACAGGAATGTACCGTTCCGGTCCCCAGGTTGATTATTTAGTCTGTGCTAATGAAGTGAAGATTTTGGAAATAAAGAAGCCTAATTAATAGTAACATAAGCATACTTGATACTCATTGTCTTAACTTAGCTTGTAAAATATACCTTAAAAAATAGCCAAAAAGCCGGGCATGGTGGCGCACGCTTGTAATCCCAGCATTCGGGAGGCTGAGACCGGAGGATCCGGGTTCGCGGCCAGCCTCAGCTACCTAGTGAGGCACTCCGCAACTTAATGAGACCTGATTTCAAAATAAAGAATAAAAAATAGGGCTGGCGGTATAGATCGGAGGTAGAACGCCCCTGAGTTCAATCCCTAGTACTTAGTACTGTAAAAAAAAAATAATAATAATAGCCAAAAGAAAGCAATAAACTCAATCAGATATCTTTATTTGAAATTATTTATTCAGAAAGTTCTTTGAAAGAAGAGAGTACTTTTTACTTGAACTTTAATTAACAAAACTCTGTACCCAGGTATATTACTTTTAATTCAGCATTTATTAGACTAGTCTTTGTTAATTGTATATTAAAGGGCAGTACTTTCTGGGGTGAGTTTATTTTGGGTATGATTTGATTCCTGATTTATTCAGTTCTGCTTCTAAAAGTCCTGGTCTTAAACCAATGATAATATTGAGGATATGATTCTCTTGTTTTCCTCCCTCTTGTCCATACTTCCTCCAATTAAATAGATTGAATTTGAAGTCATTGTCATATTTTAGCCTAGATATTTTTAAAATAGTAAATTTGAAATTTAGTGGAAATTTTCTTCTATTTTTTAGTTTCACAACAGAGCTACTTATCAGGGACTGGAGGCAAGGGCAGGGGTACAGGAGGTTCTACAAACCAAGGAGTCTTGAATGGTCTTATGTGCAAAATCCACTTTCACATATATAATTGCTTTTGACCTCTACAGCAATGCCACAGATTAAGTTTAGAGGTTATGTTCTGTAACCCAGTACAGATTATGGGATATTGTAGATACTGTGCTGCAGCTGAATCTGGCACCTTCTCTCACATCTGCCTTTTGCCTGTACTAAGAATTTAATAGATAAATTTCTTCATCTATGACAGAGTATCTCCAATCTAAAATGGAATAGAAATACATATTTATTTCACTTGTGGGAGTTGTAGGGTAGATTAATTTACATAATGAGAGAGCATAGTGTCAAAGTATTCTATTAAAATAAATAAGAGGTTCAGATGGAAGGAGACTAGACATGGATGACTCGGGTAAATCAAGTAGTTTTGCTCATTTAAAGCATATGGGGAAAAAAGCAGGATAAACAATGGAGAAATCCACACTATTTTAAAGAACAGACAGGTTTAAGTTTCTAGGCACCCTATAAAGCCTTCCAAAGGGGACATACCATTGCAAATTATGAGGCTGAGTAAACGGGAGCCATATCAGATCTTTTGAAAGTTGAAAGTCCTCCTCTTCTGTCCTGAATTATATAACAATCACTGGAGACATTCATTCCATCTACTGGGGAACCACCTCATTCTAGACAGATGCATCACACCAATCTTGGTGTAGCACAAGTACATACACCACGAACACAGAAAGCAGAACACAGAAAGTGCACAGTAAGTCCACTCAGGTACAAATGGACTAGCTCATCACCTAAGAACCTCCAGCACTGACTTTAACATAGAGTTTCAGAATTGCAAGGAGACATGGCTACCAAGAAACCCCTATACCACAACCTGTTAGCTTAACAGCAGAATGTATCATAGTGATCATCACTATGTCAACTTTCGATGCATGTGCTTAGAACCCATGTAAAGCATCTGACATTCAAATTTTGTACTAAACATCCTATTATCATTCTCAGGAAGTTTGATACCAAATAGAGGATACCAAAAATGGTATCAGGAAACACCGAAGAGGAGCTGGAGGTATACCTCAGTGGTAAAGATATGCTTTGCATGAGGCTCTGGGTTCAATCCTCAGCACCAAACAAATCAAATAAGTGAGTGATCCTAATAAATTAAATTCTCACAAAAGCCCTAGGATTGTGTGTAAAATTTAACTCCATGTCTCTCTATGTCTTTTCAGAGGCTAAAAATAATATTAAATATATTAAGGACTGAGTTAGATATATAGATATAAGGGAAAAATATAAGAAAAATCTACCTATGTGGCTCTTTAACTTTTATTTTCAAGAATGTAAGTTCTAATTAAACTAGTTAGATTGGAATAATCATTATTACATATTTTTCCTTATAGCAATTATATCTGGAAGATTCTTGTATTAACTTTAACAAAATGATCCATTTTGATTTATATCAAATTTAAGGTTCTGTTAGTCACTAACAAAGCCAGAAATTGTTTGTTATTTTCTCTTAAAAAGTCAAATAAAGGGTTTTAACTACATTATGATCACAAAATGTATAATGTAGTTAAAGTAATAAAAATAATGTTTTTTAATAGAGATAACTTATTGAAATTTTGTGAAAAGGTATTAGTGAACATAATGTAATTTCACTCTGATAACTGAGTCCTTTACCTTGTGAAATGTCCAAAATTTTGCTACAGAATTTTAATGCTCACAGTTTTAACTGTTTCAAAATTCAAAAAATTACTCATCAAAACACTGCACTCAGCCATCTGTAGCCTGAACCTTTAAAACCTTCTTAAACTGCCAGGAGATCACATTAATCAATTTGTGATTTATGCTGGGTTTATAATTGATTTTCATTTGAAATCATAAATATAAAATAGTTTCCATTAAAATAGACTCACACCAATAACAGTGCAATAATGCACTATTCTTCTGACAATATAGAGTTGAAGTACAAGTTCATAAATGGAAGAGCTGGGTTCAAGTGGCTGACAAAATGCAGAATTAATTAGATTTGTAACTGGCTCTCAAAAGTAAGACCCAAGATGAATAGAGACAAATGAAAGTACTTTTGCATCCTGAATAAATCATTTTAAGTGCAGGTCTTAAAGAGATTCTTGAATGATGACTTTTATTATTTAAGCACTCTTTGTAATATAATTCTTATCTGTTAACAAACTTGCCACTCTTTCTCTAATAGATAACGGGGGCTAGCATGGAGACAATAAATTTGAAATAGCACTTTTAGTGTCCTGGATTCTAGCATTTTCTTCTGCCTTCTATGTTTTAAATATCATTTGTGAGCAATTCCAATGCATATGTAATGGATGAGCAAGTGGCGATATTAAATAATCAAAAAGAATTTCATCACATTACAATAGAAATAGTTTGATAAAGAATCTAAGGAACAATAAATTTCACATAATATCCAGATGGTAAGATTGATTTGTATAAAAAAGAAAGTAGAAAGATTCGTTAGTAAACAATGTAGTCAAGAACACTTTTGTAAAGGGAAATGATAAATCTAGAAAATAAATGTGTGCAATTTCATTTCAAATTTCATTTCTAATTACCTTACACTAGGATAAAAGAAAAGGCATTTTGGATTCAGATGTGATAGTAAGATCTCTTAGTAGCCAAACAGATTCATATTTCTTCAGAATGTTTAGCAATAAAATACTTATGCTACTATTTCTATGCAAGATGAAGCAGATGCTTCAAATTGATTCTGAGGTTTTGGAAGCTCATTCTCTCTAGTTATTTGTGAATATTATGTTTGAATCCTGGGAGCTGAAGAATTTCTATCATCCATTCCATGGAAATCTTTTCCCTTCCCTGTTAAGCCAACTAAAAGCACTATGACTAGGCAGTGAGTTTCTCTGCTCTCCAGAGTGTACCCCAATCTCTTTATGTGTTGGTAGAATCATTGTGTCCTCGGCTGGTGCAAACCTGACTCATATGGTCCTAGGAATAGTAATCAAGCACAGTAGCATATCTGTTATCACCAGTACTAATGAACATCCTGGGAGAATTTAGTCAATGTTAAATAGAATGAGGGATGTTTATTCCACAGATGTCTCTGTGTATGCATACATATGAGAGAACTTCCTTTAATTATATGTCTATTTTGAATTCCTGAGCAAATATATGAATGAGAAGCTTATTTTGGTTGTCTGGAATCAGTTATTAACTACTATTTAATAATTTCTATACATATATATATATATGCATTCCATGAAACTAAAAAGTATAAAATGTAAATTAAAGCTAAATTCTAGTATTTTATTACCTCTACCAATCAGTTTATACATATTTCAAGTAGGTGACCAATTACAAAAGAATTAGAATATATTAAATAATTAATATGTAAATTATTATTTTATTAATGGTCTTTTAGATTATCATTAAAATAGTGTTTTTCAGCATTTGAAATCCAGAAAGAAACAGGCATGGTGGCAAATGCCTATATTTCCAGTAGTTGAGAGGCTGAGAGAATAGGATTGCAGGTTTGAGACCAGCCTCAACAACTTAGTGACATCCTCAGAAACTTAGCAAAACTCTATTTAAAAAATAATAAAAAATATTAGAAATTCCAAAATAGGAAGTTTCTTAATTTCTGATAATGGCTGAAAATTATGTATTTGAATTAATTTTATAATTTAGCTTGTTTAATTGTTATATGTCTATTTCAAAATAGACCTCAGAGTTTTTAATTTTACATGAACATAGCTTTGAGAAGCTCATTAAGAAAGAGGTAAAAGCCAGGCATGGTGATGCATGCTTGTAATCCCAGTACTTGGGAGGCTGAGACAGGAAGATCACAGGTTTGTGCCTAGCCTCAGCTACTTAGTGAGGCCCTCCAGAACTTAGTGAGACCCTGTTTCCAAATCAAGGATTAAAAGTAGGGCTGGGGGTATAGCTCAGAGGTAGAATGTCCCTAGGTTTCATCCATAGTATAGCAGGAAAAAAAAGAAACAGATAAAAAGTGAACAAAAAAAAAAGTTGTTTCTCTAATAGGTTGAATATAAGACCTATCACTAAGCTCTTTGCTGTACTGAAAGATAAAGAAAATGTGAGGTACAAAGGGAAATACACCAAGTGCTGTGTGTGCATGTATAAATGTATTACTTTGAATCTCACTATGATGTATAATTGCAATGTACCAATAAAAGTATAAAAATAAAATATATCTCAAAATATGATGAGTTTTTACCAAACAATAACAACAACAACAAAAAACAGACACAAATTACAAGTGAAAGTATTTTTGCTGCAGAGAATATTCTCATGTGGGCCCTGTGATAGACCATGCCCAGAATGTCTTTTGTCACTTCCCTGTAGATATGAAATAATGTTTCATGTCACTGTACAGCCCACAGGTGGCTTCTCCTTATATGGCTGCAGTGTGACTGGGTCTGTATGATTCCTGGTCATAGTTCTGTAATTTGTGGTGCAGGAAGCATGGCAATCTGGGGGTAAATTTAGAAATTTACCTGCAATGTAACTATTTGATCCAGTTCATATGGCTTGCTGAAAGTTTAAATATCAAGTATCAGGATTGGAAGTAGGGAAGCTTTGGATGTGGAATTTCCCTCAAAGGTTCACGTGTTAAAGACTTGGTCCCTAACACAGCGATGTTCAGAGGTGGAGTTCTTGGGCAATATTGGGTCACAAGATCCCTGACCTCATCAGTAGAGAGCTTATAATTGAAATATGGTAGCAACTGTAAAATGAAGACCAAATGGAGGAAGTGGGTCACGAGGTAGGTATGGAAGGGTATGTCTTGTCTCACGATGCTTTCACTCCTTCTCTTCTTCTGCTTCCCAGACATCATGAGGTCAGCAGCTTGGCCCCACCATGAGCTTCCTGCCATCACGTTCTGCCTTACCCTAAGCCCACAGCAAAAGTGACTATTGACTGAAACCTCTGAAACCCTGAACCAAAATAAATCTTTCCTGACTTTTTTTTTTCAGATATTTAATCACAGAGACAAAAAGCAAAGACAGGGTATATGACAAGACTTCTCCCTGGACAGATGGAATACCACTAGTGAATCATGTCCACCATGGAGAACTGGGAACCTGGAAGAGCCACATTCAGCCAACATTACTGAACCTGTTAATGTTTGCTAAGAACACAGCCTTTAACTCCTTCTGATAACCTCTAACCTCTATGAGATTTATATGTAAGAATGCTGATTTATTCTGGGCCATCAAGAAGTCTGCTCTGAAACTAGTGAAGACCAATGGTAGGTTTAGTAAATGGTATACCACATTTACAGTTGTTATTAGTATTCTACAGTATATCATTTTGGGAAATGCATATAATTTTTTTATCTTGTACATCATCACTGTTACTTAAAGGTAGCCTCATTGTAGACTAAGATGTATGCACAAAGTAGTCTGATATTTGCAGGTTTGTGTGAGGCAGCCTAATGTCACACTTATTGAAGTCTTTTCTGATGGGCAAGGCAGGAAGCATTCCTGGGGCCCTGACTGAATCAAGAAAACAGAGAAGGAGGCAGAAGACAGGGATAGAATTGCTGGAGTCAGAGGAGAGAGGGCATTAGAGACATTAGAAACAGATGTCTCAATTTTGTCAGTGTCAGTCCTGAGTCCCATTTTCAATGCCAAGAACTAAGATGGTGAAGGCTGAGATATTGATGAGGATGGACTGAGCTTTTTATTTTTATTTATTTATTTTTTTGAGAATTACACAATAAGAGTGATGAAGCATAAGCTTAAAATGGAAAATGTGGAGTGACTATAATAGGAAATGACAAGAAGCAGGATATGTTCTCTACAAACTATGGTAATGAACACATGACTTTAAAAGCATTATTTTAGAAATGCTATTTCCAGCATTTGTTGTTGTTTGTGTTCTTGATGATTGCCATTCTGATTGGGGTTAGGTAAAATCTCAAGGTAGTTTTGATTTGCATCTCTCTGATTGCTAATGATGGCCATTTGTATTTCTTCTTTTGCGAAGTGTCTATTTAGATCCTTTGCCCATTTTTTGATTGGGTTATTTGTTTTCTTAGCTGTGAGTTTCTTGAGTTCTCTCTATATCCTAGATATTAGTCCTCTATTAGAAGAGTAGCTGGTAAAATTTTTCTCCCACGCTGTGGGCTCTCTGTTGAGGTTCTTGATAGTTTCCTTCGATCTCATGATTTCAGAGGTTTCAGTCTATGATCAGCTGGCTCCATTGCTCTGGGACTAACATGAGGTAGAACATCATAGCCAAAGGGCATGGTGGAAGAAAGAGAGAGAGAGAGAGAGAGAGAGAGAGAGAGAGAGAGAGAGAGAGAGAGAGAGAGAGAGAAAGAGAAAGAGAAACCAGGGTCAAATGCTTCTAGTGATCTACTTTCTCCAACCATCCCCCACCTGCACACAGTATCTACCATCTCCTTGCAGTCCATTCAAATTATTAATCCAACAAACTGATTAATCTACTGACAAGGCATTATGGCTCAAATATGGAATGTCTCCCAGAAAAGCTTAGGTGTTGGCAGTGCAGCAAGGTTCAGGTGGAGGAGACGGGTCACTGGGAGCGTGGCCTCGAGGACTAGAACTGTCTCTAGCTGCTTACTATTTCTCACCCTGCTTCCCAGCTGCCACAAGTGAGAAGCCTTCTTCTGCTTTGCCCTGACGCCACGGTGTTTCTGTTTCTGCCTTGGAGTCAGCAGGCGATGGACTGAATCTCTGAACCTGTGAGCCAAAATAAACTTTTCCTTCTCTATGTTGTTGTAGTTTGGCCACAGTGATGTAAAAATTGACTAAAATATAAGAGTTAGAGTCCTCATGATTCAATACTTTTCTTAAAGTCCTGCCTCTGGATATTGCTGCATTGAGTTCCAAGACTTTAACATATGAGCTTTTGGGGGATACTCCATAGTCAAACCATAGTACTCTAAAATAACATAAGTATGTAAATTTAGCATAAATATGTAAATTTAAAACATAAAGATTGATCTTATTTTTGCTGTAATCTCATTTATATTTGACATTGATAAACTAACAACACAAATAAAAAATATGGTATAACTATTGAAATCAGAACACACACACACACACACACACACACACACACACAC
>PVLC010023527.1:0-25563 GCA_004027655.1 Graphiurus murinus
GTGCAGGCTCGGTTCTCTGCTGTTCAGCCTGTTCCACCTCCTGGACAGCTGCTTCAGGTTCACTTTTCCATCTCTGGAGCGGAGCGCGGAGGCTGACCTGCCTGCTCGGCCTTCTGTGGTCGCTGGGGGGCGCAGGTTGGTGATAGTCTGGCTGGATGGCAGGAGGCTGGTTGGGAAGAGGGCTAGCAGGGAAGATGGCAGCCGGTGTTCCACGGCACGCCGGCTTCCGCCGGCTTGCCCCCTTCCTCCTGGACTCAGATCCTCTGCTCCCGTTTCACGCTCGTGCTTCCGTTAAGAAGCTGTGTCTTATTTCAGGCTCTGGGCGGTCACAGTTCTGCGTTGAGGTGATGTGCTGGGACAGACCCCAGACCTGCGGGCGCTTATGCTGAGCTCCCCACGCGTTCTGGTCTCCGCCTGGGTGCGGCATGGAGTGCCGGGGGTGCTGTGTCCTGGGGTTTGCTGTTCTCAGCGTCTGGGTGATCCCCACGGCTCCTGGTCCTGTTTTCCCACAGTCTATTTTTTCGCTGCAGAGCCCAGCTGCTATCCGCCCCGGCAGCGCCGGGATGGCGGGGGTCCGCGCGGCGCGCGGTGGCGACCTTTGTTGTCCCGCTCTGCTTTCTTGATCTTCTTTATTTGTTTGTGCTTCAAATTTCACTTTTTTTTCCTTCTGTTAAAAAGTTCTTTTTATGGTAAATTTAGATCCAAATCACAGCGTTTGTGGAAAGACGATTCACTAAGTCGCCATCTTGGATCCGCCGCAAGGTAGATTCTGATAGCAATGCATTGCTGTGAAGAAGTGGGAAGGCAAAGGAAGGACTTTTTGAGCTGACATCTGAAAGCCAACAAGATCCTGCTATAAGAAATCTTTGGGAATGGTGATAAGAGCCAAGAGAAAGTTCAAAGGCTCTGAGGCTGGACTATCATGAGCAAGTCTTAAAAAGGAGCATGAGGTGGTGGTAGAAAAAAAAGTGGTAGGAAGTCCTATCAAAGCAGGTGGGCAGGGCTTGACCCTAAATCCTCAAGACCTGTGCTTTTATTTTACATATAATAAGAGACCATGAAAAGACATTAATCATGGGATCAATAGAATACAAAAACTTACATCTACCCCAAAGATATCCAAACCATGTTGGCTGGTGACTAGAGCAAATGGATACCAAAGCTTTTAGTTCTGTTCTACACATCTGCTTTGTCCACTAGTAACATTTGAGCACAAATCTAATTAGGCTCCAGCTGCCTGGTTTCCTTTTAATTTCTCAAATGTGCCTGATTCCTTCTAGACTCAGGGCTTTTGATTAAGCATACACAAGAAACGTGGATTTCAGTCCACATTTTAGCCTGTCGAACTCTTATTTATCTACTGGTCTCTGATTGCCTAGGAGTTCTGAGAATCCTTTGGGATCCTACAATAAGCCTAATTATCCTGTATTTCTCAGGCTAGAGTGTGGCTTTATAAAATTTTGCATAATTATCTATCTCAATAAACTGTGGTGATTATGTATCAACTTGGTTTAGGCTATAGCACTCAGTTATTTAATCAAATTCTAATCTAGAAGTTGCTGTGAAGGTATTTTGTACAAGTGGTTGACATATTTAATTAGTTGATTTGAAGTAAAGGAGATGACCATCATGATGTAGATGGGCCATATCCAATCAGTTGAAAGGCCTTAAGAGCAAACCAAAGCTTTTCCTGAGGAAGAAGAAACTTTAACTCAATACCGAAACATGATTTCCTGCCCAAGAGCCTAAGAGTTCTCAACCTATCATTTTGTCCTATTGATCTCAATCTTGCTAGCCCTCACAAATCAAGTGAGTCAGTTCCTTGAAATAAATCTCAATCAATCTCTCTTCATGTGCGTGTGCATGTGCATGTGTGTGTACATGTGCATGTGTGTGTGTGGTGTATATCTCCCACTGATTCTATTTCTCCAAGGAGGCTGACTGACACCCTCCCTGAGAGAAGAGACCCAGATGTCCTTCAAACTTTGCACAGGGTCTTATACAGAACTGGTACTTTATATGCATTTTTAAAATGTATTGAATGATAGAAAGGAAAAAGCTTATGGGGCCTCTGTATAATGCAAATCTAAACTTTCATCTTAGTTTAAATCAGACACAGGAGTCCTTGGCATTTGAAGTTCACTTGTGGCTCTAACTCATGCAAAATGCCCCCATCTTGGAAAGGTGCACCAGCTCAAAGAAATGGCAGGGCTTAGGTAGGGCCAGATCCTCTTAACTTCTCTTTTAGTTCCTATTATCTATGTCTCTCTTTTAGATTTAATTTGACTTGCTTGTTCGTGCTACAGAATTGTGTAGCATTTTCATAGAAGATAGAGAATATGTGTATATGGATAGAGGCACCATCAGGAAGGCCTTCAAGGTTAACATATATACAAAAATGCATTAGAGTTTATTTTATAGAAGTCAAAGGGCATCCATTAGAAAGAAAAATTAAGCTAAAAACTTACATAATATCAGGCCATGTCTTGTTTATTTATCATGAGAATTGATGCCAATATTCTCCAGCTGCTGGCAGAAATGGAGGTAAAGTTATTTGAACATAAATGAAAAATTTAAATTATTTAATAAGTTCTCAGTTTGACTTTGGGAAAGCCACAGGTTTTTGACAAAATGCTGGGAGGGTGAATAACTCTAATGCAGTGAGCCTGGGCTTTGTGCAGTGATGAATCCATGATTACTTGGGCTGTCACCTTCTATCCTGAAAATCATTTAGCCAAAATAAGAATTAGTATAATTTATAGTTTTGTTTTTACAACTGGGACAAGGGAGGGATTGATCAAGAAGCAATACATCAACCTTGTTCAAGGCCTGCAGTATTTTCTCCCTTAAATTAAAATGAAAACCAGAGGGACTATTGATTCAAAATCTTCCAGATTCTATTTAATCCCCAACTCTATCTCAGAAAGTATGTTCCCCTTTAGAGTTGGAATTGATTGCTTATTAGCTCTTTTATTGAGGCTATTTCATTTCTTACTCCCCTTCCTCTCATTAGCTCTGCTTGACCATCCAGGGAATTTATATTGGTTCTACTCTTTGTACCAGTCCAACTTGGACCTTTTAGAACACAATTAAGCACCTATTGAACACTTTTGGTGTACCTGTCATAGTGATTGCATGTATTACAAGGCACACAGAAAAGAAAAACACAACCTGTGTTCAAAAACTTGCACTCTACTTATATAGGCATGTCCACATTTAAAAATTAAGACCACAAAAGGATAAATGCAGATTATGAAAATCTAAGTCTTACTCCTGACTTTTTATCCAAGTAACTGCATAGCCTTAGTAATGCAGCTTTCTAGGCCTTGGTTCTCTCAGATCATTTCTAGGACTTCTTCTAGGGTAGCTTATATTCTTATGGCAAGTGATATAAGGGTCAGTAGAGGAAGACCACTATGGCAAATAGGGCAATGCTGCATGAGAAAAGCTGGCCAAGCACAATTGCATTGATATTGATCATATACATACACATGTAAGGAACTATGCATATTGTGGAGGTAATATACAAATAGGTAGGATACCTAGTATTTTTTCTCAAAGAGGTAATTGGATAATATTATAAAAATACATGACAAGCTGGGCTTGGTGGAGCATGCTTGTAATCCCAGTACTTGGGAGGCTGAGATGGGAGGATCTGGGTTCGTGGCCAGCCTCAGCTACTTAGTAAGGTCCTCCACAACTTAGTGAGACCCTGTTTTAAAATAAAGAATGAAAAATAGGATGGGGGTGTAGCTCAGAGGTAGATTCCCCTGAGTTCAATCCCCAGTACCACACACACACACACACACACACACCAAAAAAAAAAAAAAAAAAAAAAAAAAAAAAAAAAAAAAAAAAAAAAAAAAAAACCAAAAAACAAAACATGACAGAATGACAGACTGGAAGTCAGGATTGAAGGTCTGATCTGATCTCAAATCTGTATTTGAATCTTTCCTTTACTAATAACTGATGAGAGTAGATGACATAGTTAATTTCCTCTTAGAATAGTGTGAGAGAGTTCACATTTCAAAGGTTATTTAAATGATTAAATGATTTAATTCATTCTAAGAATAAATGTTTATCAAGTACCTTTTCTGTGCCAAAGATTGTAATAGATGCTTGATAAACATTGGTGAACAAAGTAGACAAAGATACCTGCTTTTGTATGGCTTAGTTTCCAGTGGAGGGAGGTTGAAATGAGACGTAGGCATAATAAAGAAGTGAAGTGTATAATACCTGATAAATCAATATGGGCGGGAGGGCAGAGTAGAGCAGGGTAATGCAATTGGAAGTAAGGCCTGAAAAGGGGCTACACTTTAAAATATAGCAGTCAGGGTGGGTCTCATAGAGAAAGTACCATGTGAGCAAAGGTCCGAAGGAGGTTGATGAATATCACTATCATATGTCTTAGAAAGAGCAATTCAGGGAGGAACAACAGTCAGTAAAATACCCTGAGGTGGGAGCTAGCCTGGCATGATGAAGAATGAGAACATCGGTTTGGGGAACAAAGCCAGGAGTGGTAGGCAAGGATCATATTGTGTAGGACATTGTTGGCCATTGGAGAGACTTTGACATTCCTTAAGGGTAATGGAGGTCATTGCAAGGTTTCATTGACAGTGACATAATCTGACTTAAGTTGGAAGTGTGTTACTAGAAGTAAGGAGAAGCAAGAGTATGGACAAAAGGTACCAGGAAGAAGAGAGGGCTATGAAAACCACCCAGTCAAGAAGAAACAGTGGATTTATCTGAAGGGTAGCAGTAGAGGTCATGGGAAGGGATTAGAGTCTGGGTTTATTTTAACCAGAGTCATCAAGACTTTTTGATGGTTTGTGAGAAAGATGTGAGAGAAGAGACAAGTCAAGGACAATCCCATAGCTTTTATCTTGAGTAAAAGAAAATTGCAAAACAGAGAAAGCATGTTAAGACATTAAAAGTCCTCGGCACAGAGCATGGTACACAGTAGGCACAAAATTCAGAAATTAGGCTAAATGATGTTTAGAAATCATTGGTGAGATGACTCACGAATCTGCCTCTCTCTTTTCATCTTGATTTTAGATTACACTTACAGTGTAAACCTTTGCTAATTCCCTCTGCCCCTCCCATATAGTCTCATGTCTTTCCAACTTCTCCTCCATATTGATTCTTATTTTACATTAAGATTTTTGTCAAGCAAAAATCTGAGTAAAAGCAAAATGCTGAAAAGAAGAATTCTTACATTTACCCTGAGATTTCAGAAGACATTTTAATGGAGGAAGCAACATTTGAGATGGGACTTGAATGGTTAGGATATTTGGCAAAGTTCGAGGAAATAAAATTAACAGTGTGAGATAAATTTCCACTCTCCCTAGTCAGAGAAGTTTCCGCAGGTTTCCACCTCATCTTTCCAATTGCCATTGGTGACAAGCAAGAAAGAGCTTCTCATTAAAATTTCTATTCTCAATCCTCCAGTCTGGCTAAAGAAGGTCATGAGATAGTGACCAGCACAGGCTTCCATCCCAGGAGGGCGCACTTTATGCTTATTGCCTGTGATGGAAATAAATTAGTGATGACCCTTTGTATATGTGTGTGTGTGTGTGTGTGTGTGTGTGTGTGTGTGTGTGTGTGTGTGTTGTGTATTTGTATGTGTCTGTGCATATGGTGGTGAACATAAAATATGTTTTATTTTCCATGATTTTACTATTGATTATTTTTCAGCTCGTCTATATTGCTTTGAGGAAATATTGAAAGTATATATACCTCTCAAGTTAGGTAGGAGAGTCAGAGGAAGCTGGAGTGAAAACATCTACATATCAGACTATATTTAAACCCCCAATCAAGAATGCTGCATAGAGTTACTGTTATTTATATAAGCACATGGCTTGTCTTCTCTTGTGCATATCTTAAAGATTAATGAGATATATACCATGTATGTACACAGACGTGTGCCACAAAAGCATTGTAAATGGACAGACCCAGCAAAGGCACAAGTCTTAGTTTATGATAAAGTTTTATAAATGTTATACCATGAAGGCAAGAAAATAAAATATAATATGTGCTTTTATTTACAAAATATGTAAAACCAAGCGAAATATAACCTCTTTTGAATCTGTTGCCATTGAAAGATTTTTTTTCTTGCACAAAAGACTGGTTTAAGTTTTTGTAAAATGTGAGTCTTAAAATTTTAATAAAAGAGGCTTTCTATTTTTGTAATTCACCTGCAGCAAGTAAAGCCATTCTTCATTGCAACAAAGAATTATAAACTGTGTTCAAATTAAGGTTATTCTCTCTTAAAATTTTTCATTCAATATTCAGTATGCATGAATGTCTCTGATATGATTGAGGTAGCAAAAATGAATTCTAGACATTGCTATAAAGCTTTTTTATTATATAAACTTTTCTTTCTTTCTTTTTTAAGTGTCCTTGTAAGTTAAGTCCTTTAACTTGGAGGGTGGCCTGTAGAAATCCTCCTTATGAGTAAATAGAGCACAGCGACCTTGATTTCAGGGTGGGTGCACTAAAAGGTATCGAAGGAAAGTGCATCAGATAGTTTTATCAGCATTTTCCAAGAAAGATCCAGATTCAAGAACAGAATCCAGAAATAAATCTTCAATTTCTAAGAGATAAAGGAACCAGAAGTAACCAGAAGTTTCATTTTTAAGGGAAAATGAGACCCTACCCTAAACACTTTATCAGAGTGGAAACCAAGAAGTACATAGGTTGACCTGATATGAAAGGGTGTCTGTCTCAGAGGTCAAGAATGCTCTGAAGTAGCTAAGTATTGACTTTCCCTAAAAATTGGGAAAGATAAATCTGCAGGAGGCTCCAATAATGGTGGAGAAGGAAGAACTAAAGAGAAACTTTGGTTTAATAATTATTCTGTAAGATCCAAAATTACATAGCCTATTACTCTTAAGATCTTCTGATGGGAATGCAAATTGATAAAAACCATTCTGAGGGGAATTTCACTGTTTTGATATGTATCATCAAAAAATTATATATATATACTTTTCAATCTATATATTTATATATATATATATATATATATATATATATATATATATATACTTTTCAAATGTTTAGTTCTAGGAGTTTTATGTATAAATCATGCAAGCACATAAAAACGGAATGTTCAAAGGTACCAAACCTTATAATTATAAATAGATAATCAATTAAATAAAAAAGGAGGAATAAAAATAGCCTAAATATACTATAGAATATTGGTTATACTCCTTTTGATGTAAAATTTCTCAACTGACCTCTCAGTTCCTTTCATCCACCAACTCACCCAACTCTTTTCATCCCTCAGACATTAATTAGTTTAGATTATCACTGACACTATAAACCTCCCCAACTCTTTCTAGACTGGGTGATGTTCCTCTTCCAAATCTCTCATAAATCCTTCCATTTCTCCTTCATGTTAATTTGTGTCTTAGTATCCTAACTGCCTGGCTTATTTTCTGAACATCATTCAAAAATAGGGTGGTAGAAAAAAGGTTTCAAATAAGCAAAGATATAATTATTTCTCCATACAGGCTAGCACATACTAAATTTCCAAGGAAGTTTTTTGAACTAAAGGGAAATGATATTAATGGAAAATCAATAACTACAAAGGAAATACCACCAGAAATAGCAAATGTGTAGAGAAATATATTAGACTATCTTTTTTCCTTCTCTTCCTTCAAGAGCCACTCTGTTCTTGAAAGCAAATTAGTAACAATTGCTGGGGGCCAGCCCTCGAGGCAGAAGGGTCGGGGGTCCCACAACAGGTGTGGATTGAGATGAGGTCACGAGAATATGCTCACACCCAATGCAGTGTTGAAGCGCGTCTGTTTAATTCATGTCAGTCACTGTTTCTTATACTGTCTTTTACACTGAGGCATACAGAACAGGAATTTTTACAGACTTGTTTTTCCTAAGGTCGAGTGGGTACAGCTCTAACTAGAAAAGCCATTTCCCATGGTATTTGATGGGATTAAGAAAACAGCAAAGGTTACAGAATACAATACATATATAAAAATTCTTTTAGTACAGAAACAGTGTTAAAGGTTCGTGATGACAAAGAGTCTCTATTCATTTGTTTAAATCTTCATTATTTGCCTAGCTCCTGTAAGCAATGTTTTTTGTCTTTTCCTCAGGCAGCTAGGGAGTTAGTTAATGTGTGGTGGAGACAAGGGGGAGGTGTTTCAGAGAGAGGGGTAAACTATCTGTCCTAAAGCTTTCTTTAATCATAGATAAAATAGTAGACCTAAGTTTCCTCAGTTTAACTATATTGTTTTTAACCTGTGCTGATAGTAACTAAGCTTGCAAAGTCCATTTCCTGATGTTTGTAAAAGGTTAATGAATATCTTGGAGGCACTTCTTTTTCAGCTAATATTGAGGAATCATCCGTCCAGCCATCTTCAAAGATATACAGGTTAGTAAGGAAAAAATAAATTATCTTCATCCTCAGGTGACATGAATTTCTAGATAGAAAGTCCTAAGGAATGTACAAATAATCACAAGAAATAAGTGAATTTAGCAATGTCATAGCATTAAAAATCAATTGTACCTCTATTACCAATAAATAATTAAAAAATAAAATTTAAAATATGATTTCAGGAACATAAAATATAAAATAAACAATAGCAGAACTACAAGATAATTCTAAGCAAACAAATTATATCATAATGGACTGGAAATCTCGGTGGTGTTAAGACATCATTGTCCCCAAAATGTTCTATAAATTCAATGAAATCTAATTAGAATCTTAGCAAAAATCACATCTTTTTGGGTGAAATTGGCAATATGAGTCTAAGAAATTATATAGAAGTTCAAAAGATCTAGGAAAACCAAGACAATTTAAAAAATGAGCAATATTTGACAATATACATTACCTTAATTCCAGACTTTATTATGTAACTATAGTAATTTTAAAAGTAGTGCTGGCTTAAGTATAGACAAAAATATTAATGGAAAATAATAGAGGGCAGAAAGAGACCCCTGCCACATACACACATAGTTACTTGATGTACTGCAAAGATGCCAAAGCAATTCGATGGGTAAAGAAAGGCTATTCACCAAATAGTGCTGTCACAACCAGATATCCACATGTGAAGAAATAATCATGAACTCTTACTTCACATCTACATGAGCATAAATTAAATTTGCATCTCATCCATAAACATAAAAGAACTATTAATCTTTTAGAAAATACCTGGAAAATATATGTGTGACCTTAGCATAGGCAAAGCATTTTTAGGCAGGACACAGAAAATAGCATGTATAAAAGGAAGAAAAAAAAAAGATAAACTGATTTCCCTAAAAACTGAAAACTTCATCAAACAAACAGTCAAGAAAATAAATATACTCCCCACTGACTGAGAGAAAAATATTTGCAATACATTTATCTAACAAAGATTTGTATTTAAAATAAAGAACTCTTACAAACAACCTAATTTACAAACACACAAAATATTTGAACAGATAGCTCACAAAGGAATATATACAAGCAGCCAATAAGCACATGAAAATGTGGTCAACACTGTGTTTATCAGGGAAATGCATATTAAAACCACACTGATAGCCCGGTGTGGTGGTGCATGCCTATAATCCCTGTACTTGGGAGGCTGAGACAACAGGATCCCAGGTTCAGGGTCAGCCTCAGCAACTTAGTGAAACCCTGTTTCAAAATAAGAATAAAAGCTGGGCATGGTGGTGTAGACTTGTAATCTCAGTACTGAGATAGGAGGATCACAGGTTCTAGGACAGCCTCAGTAAGTAGTGAGACTCACATCAACCTAGTGAGACCCTGTTTCCAAATAAGAAATAAAATTGAGCTGGGGGTGTGACTTGGAGGTAGAATGCCCCTGGGTTCAATTCCCAGTAAAATACACACACACACACACACACACACACACACACACACACACACACAAATTACATACCACTGTACTCTCTCTGGAATGTCTAAAATTAAGAAGACCAAAAATCAAAAATACTGTTAGTAAGGATGGGGAGGAACCAAAACTCTGAAGCATTGTTGGTTAAACTGTAAAATAGTATAGCCATTTTGGAAGATGGTTAAGAAGTTTCTTCTAAGCTTAAATCTTCAACTAAGTCTCAGAAATTCTACTCCTATGTATGTAGCTGAGAGAATTGAATTTATGTCAATAAAAAGACTAGTCCAAAAATGTTCATAGCACCTTTTCCTAAGAGCCTCAGAATGGAAAACAAGAGGAGAATGGATCAGCAAATTGTGTCATATTCATATAATTCAGCAATAAAATGAAATAATCTACTTATACTCACAAAACATAGCTGAATATGAGAAATATTATGCTGAAGTTAGAAGCTAAACACATCACTGGGTTCAATTTTCAATAACACACACATACACACACATACGAGTTCTAGAATACGCAAACTGATCTATTATGGTAGAAATAAGAAGTGGGGCATCCTGTGGAAAGGTAGGATTTGCTCTGAAGGGTCATGAGAAAACTTGTTGGGTTGATGGAAACATTACATATCAGGACAGGGATGTGGTTGATACAGTTACAGGCATTGGCCCAAACCAATAGAATCATCTAGCCTATGTTGATATACTTTAGTGTATGAAAATTACCTCCTGTCTTTTTCTTCAAAATCAAAGAGAAAAGGAAAAATAAATATTTACTTAATTATATAATTCTGTTTTCAACATACCTGTGTATAAGCCCAAACGTAAGATTTATAAATTTTAAAGATTTATTTCTTTATGGAAAAAAGAATTTTACTAGTCAAAATTCATGTTTGCAAACAACAAAAAAGCTCCAGCTGGGATTTTTTTAAAAGATATTTTGTATCCTAATAACTATTCAGGAAGGTCAGGGAATTAGACTTTCTTGCAGAGTCAGGAACAACACAGTAAGAGAATCACCCATCCACACAGAAGACTGTTTTAGAAATTCCACTACCTCTGCCCCCCTTCTCTTGGCATTTATGATGCCAGTGTAGAATCTCCATCAAAGCTATCCTGAGAATCAGATGTTTCCATCACCACAGTTGTAAAAACACAGGATCACTAGATGTGAGACTTTCGTCTCCTGCTACTTGCTCTCCAAAGTTCATGCCCTGCACCCTGCTGAGTAGAATAAAGAGCACATGTGCAACCCTCACTGCAAAAGAAGTAGGATATAAAGTTTTCTTGTCTCCAAAGGACAGGAAGATATGTCACAGTCCTAAAGAAGAATGAAAGTAAGTGCTGAGTGAGCTAACTGGATTTATCTGCCACAATTCAACCCTTTGAGTATATGACTATACACTTTCTTACCCACATGCAAAGTTCCAAACAATAATAGTAGAATAGTGTACTCTTACTTATGTTTCTCAAAGGGGAGAGACGAAGTCTTGTCAGTCGTGACATCCAACTCTAAGTGGTATTCTTTGTTGTCTTAACTGAAGCATGGTCCTGCCTTGATATTTTATAGTTTATGAACCAAGTAATAAATCACAAAAACACAGAGCCCAGAAGAAACTCTGTTCTGCAATTGGTCATGAGGCTGTTGGTGTTTGTAACTCCTTTCCTATGCTCTGCATTTCATGATTTATTTTTCTTTTCAAACACCTTGACTGGTTGGGATTTCCCACCTAGTGGAATGAATGAAGCTTGTATCCATAAGGTATTTGATCTTTTGATGGACCTTCTGTATGAGATGGCTTTAATCTCACATTAACACCTTACATTGGACTTGGAAACACTACAAGGTACTTAGATTGATCTCCACTGGCCTAGAATGTTCCTCCTTGCCCTCATTAGATAGCAGCAATTTTCCATTGGTAATTATGGTCAATAATCATCTCTGTCCAGGAACAGAAGGATGCAGAAATGGCCATATGGCAGTCCTAGCTTCGATGTAAGGAAAGAATTACCTGCAAGGACACTCATACCTATAAATAAAGCCTAGAGTCCCCAATGCATAATTCATTTTATAAAGATACTTTTATAGGTACATTACAATTACGTATCATAGTGAATTTCAAAATGATACAAACTTACATGTACAAAGCACTTGGTGTTTCCCTTCTCACCCCACCCTATTCGCTCCTCTTCATACATGTGAATGATATTGGTAGATACCTTCACATATGGAAGTAGTAGCATTTGAACTGTTTTCTTCATCGAGCCTCCTTTTTGCTCCCCCTAACTCCTTTCCCAAATCCTCCTCCACTATTCTACTGGCTCCTCTCCTCATTTATCTGAAGTCCCTTCTATTTCTTATTTTCTCTCTAGCTTCCACCTATGAGAGAAAATATATGACCCTTGACTTTCTGAGCCTGGCTGATCTCAGCATAATATTCTCTAATTCCATCCATTGTCCTGCAGATGACACAGTTTTGTTCCTTATGGCTGAGTAAAATTCCACTGTGTGTATATACCACCTTTTCTTTATGGTGATGGACACTGAGGTTGGCTCCATAGTTCAGTAATTGTGTTGCTATAAGCATGGTTACGCATGCATCAATATAGTATCCAAACTTTGATTTTTTATTGGTGCAGTATAACTATATACCACAATGAAGTTCGGCGTGATAAAAACATACATGCATACGCCTCTTGGTGTGTTTCCCTCTGAATCTCAGCCTACTCCTTCCTCCTCCCCATCTATAATACTGAAATGGGTATTGATAGCTTCATGTATGAACACAGCCTTACTTGAACTGTTTCCTTCATTCTGCATTTTGTTTTATTTTTGTGCATAGGCCAATATGTGTTACAAGGAAAGGTGCCATGCTCATGTTCACCTCTTATTTCCAACTGTGAAAGGAATAGTGCAATATATTGGTTGCTTGTTCATTGCATCATTTATTCAGATTTGCATTTTCTTAATAAATCTAAGATTTTTTTTAAAGGGGATTTGTGTGTGTGTGTGGTGCTGGGGATTGAACCTAGGGCCTCACATGTGCTAAGCACATGTTTTTCCGCTGAGCTACAGTGCAACTAAGGGAAAGCCAATCTGCATTTCCCATGCCCTTACTCTGCTACCATGGGACAGACTCATCACCTGAGGATGCAATACCACGTCAGTGTCACAGTGGTCATTTTGGTGGGAGTTAGAAGGACCTCTTAATGGTCAGGCCAGGGGTGGTGAGGGGTTCATGCTCTATACATGGACATTTTTATCCTTACCACATTCATTGCTATGTTCATGAATAACTTGAGCAATCACTGCCATGGGTAGGAAAAGAGATTAAGTGACGTTCATAGAGGAGAACACATTTTTAGTCTTTCCGAGGAGAGTCTCCTGCACTCTCTTCCCCCACAGTGAGAGCCCTGGGATAAACATTTATATAGCCATATGTGTTCCTATGTTCCTAACTCATTATGGGTGACTCATCCACATATTTCTTTTCCAAATCTTATTACCAAATTTCAAATTTTGTTTTTCCTAGGACTCTGTTACCAGACAATTAATGTAGCCACTACCCATAAACTGACATAGAGACTCATCTCGTGTCTTTACTCCTTCCATGAACAGGGGACGAGGAGGTATACTGATTATAGTTTTATTAAGAGTGTTTCCTACTTAACTCATCTTCAACCAGATGAGGCTATAATATCAAACATTTTATTTTCACTGCAGAATATTTATAGCATGTTCTGCAAGTTTATTTTTTTTCTGGGTCAATTGGTGTTTAAGAATTCTTTATAAAGATATAGGTCTGGATTGAGGAAGATGTGATAGTATGTTAGGAGTAGGTACTTTAGAAGTGAGAGTTAGTTCAGCAAATTCTTCACTCCTCCAAGGATCTGCTTGTACTTGATCATATATATTCAGCTTCCACATGATTGTGAAATGCTGCCTGGCACATCTGACTTTACAGTGTCTTACATCAAACAAAAACAATTTATGATGGCTAGCTCAGAGCACACAGGTGCATTGTTTTTCATGGTCAAGTTTTAACTCTCTACCAAACTTCAATACTAAGCCAAGAGCTATTTATCTAAAAAAAATATTATTTGTCTGCCAAAAAAGGAATGGCTCTTCTCTCAAGTGTACTGTGGTTCTCTTTCTAAGGCTTGTAATAGACCCCATAGAACATCCCTGTTAGCCACAGACCTTTTGGGCACCCCTGGATCTATTAGATCATAGAGCCAAATGGCAAAGCTGCTTGAATTGGAGTTTTAAATTCCATCTTGAACCTGGAAGCTGGGTGGGTGTCTCAGTGAGTGGCAGCAGAACATCCACACGAGATTCGTGATGTTTCTAAAATTGAAAGAACATGGCAAAGCCGGGCGTGGTGGCGCACGGTTGTAATCCCAGCATTCGGGAGGCTGAGACTGGAGGATCCGGGTTTGAAGCCCACCTCAGCTACCTAGTGAGGCACTCTGCAACTTAGTGAGACCCGGTTTCAAAATAAAGAATAAAAAATAGGGCTGGGGGTGTAGCTTGGAGGTAGAATGCCCCTGAGTTCAATCCCCAGTACCGCAAAAAAAAAAAAAAAAAAAAAAAAGAAAGAACATGGCAAACATTGCCCTATGTATTGATTAAACATATGAAGTGTAATTCACCTAGTTATAGGTACTGTGCCACCAAAGATACTTATTGGTTATACTATCATTTTTTTTTTCACACAAACCTTGCTGCAAATAATTAAAGCAAATTATTGCTTCTAATGGTTAAGTGCCATAAGGAGATCTAATTTTCATCATAAGAAGGAAGTCTGTTCAATGGCAATATCTCCTACCTTCATTCTAAGTACATCCTGTTTCAAAAATGGATGTGCTTTGCACACCTACGTCTTTTCCATTGTTACCGTGAAGAAAATATTCTCTTTTATCGCATGGGTGAGATAAAGAATGGGTAAGAATTTCTCATATGAGAGATTCACTACAGGGATTCAATGTATTTATGTCTGCATGCATATTTTGTACATTATACAAGAGATTATGATATCTTGATTTCATTTAGTGTAGTCCATGGTTGATTACTAAATTTAGCCAACTTATGAAGAACACAGCTAGAACAATTAGCAGTTCCACCCAGTGGACTGGACTCATAATTTGGGGTGAAAGTATTCATATCAATAAATGAAGCTTGATTAAACTTCCTACTCTTCCTCCATTAGAATCTGGCCTGACATAATCTTCCAGCCATTTTGTTTATACATATTAGCAGAAACTTGCAGTATTTTGATGTGCAGGTCTGAGTTTTTAATCCGTCACTCCCCACATCCAGGAATGCTGGAACCTTAAAGAAAATGAGAGTTGGTAGATGTTGGACAAGAATTAACTGCAAAAATCAACTCTGGTATGGGAGAAACAGATGCTTCTACTCAGAGGAATTCAGAAGATTAAGATATACAAAACCATCCAAACCATTGATCTCACTCCAATTTTCAGTCTTTTTCTTTCTCAATCAATAGCCTAATTCCTATATAAGAGGCCCAACAAGGCTAAGAATTTAACCTACATTGTATTTCAATAATCTGCAAGAGCAAACTTTTGGTCTGATTATAGGCTCTATAAACCCATCAGTGATAGGAGGTAATGCACTATTAGGAGAATTGTAAAAGTCCTTTAGTTCTTTGGCTGCATAGTAAGTCAAGAATTAAAACAAGCAAACAAACAAAAAAAGAAAACATGAGTTGGTGATTTGAATTTTGAAAATTCTCCTACACAGAAATTACAACTTTATTCTATACATATCATGATGATATTACTCAGGCACCACTGAGCCAAAGACTTAGGTAGACACTACATTGCAAGAAGACACAATGACCATTGTGAGTAACCATTTTCCACTGTGTACAGTGAGTGACCAATGTTGCATTCACTAATGATGGTAGATGCTCATTGTCTTTCAACTTAATTAGATTCCTACTAATCAGAGATATCTATTTTCTTGAATGTGCGTTACCTGCAACAACTTCTGTTAACAGTTACTCTACTTGTAACGACACTTAGAAAACAATACAATTCACTCTTGCTAGTTTAGTAGGATTTAAAAAAAATTACTCTCTGACAAATAAGTTAATTTTGAATTTATGGCCACTTTAATGATATTTATTCTGCCTATCCAAGAGCATGGAATTATTTTTGTTGGGGGTGGTGCTCAAGAATATAGGGGAAATACAGATGCTTCATAGCCAGAACACACACATGAGGGAAATATCCTTCTATACCACCGAACTATTCTGAGAGGAACTCCACTATCATGCATGCTACCTGGCTAGACACCTGGACTTTCACCACTAATGTCCCAAGGAGATCAGACAATTGTTATTGATCTTTCTGTGTGCCCTTATCACCTTATTTTATTTTCTTTCACCTTCCAAATTTAATGTGTATTCCAACTCCCACACAGAACTCAAATTTCAAGGGATAGACTGTTGAGTTTTTCAGTTTCCAGCCTTCAGAAAGTTATGTTAGAAGTGGGTTAGAATACATGCTGCATAAGACATAAATAAGTTTGCATAAAAATGTTCTGCAAGGCACACATAAAAATGCCCATGCTAATTATTTCTGGTGGAAGTATGGGACACATATATTCCCCTCCTGCCTATTTTTATTTCTAAATTCTTCATAAAAGACATACATGCCATCCTTATTTAATAAAAATTGATTTTGAGAATTAAATAAAAACAAGAAGTGATGTAGTTTATTTTTCAAACACATATTAGCAGTTATATGCAGCAACACTGTGAAACCACTGTTCCAGAGCCAAAGGATCCAAAGTATCCTTTTTGTAGCCTCTTTTCTCCCCCTAGAGGGCTATGGATTGATAGATTGATTTAACAAGCAACAATACATTACAAATACATAATTATCACTGTGCTAGGTTCTGGGGACAAAACCAATGAAAGAGATACAGTAAATTTCCTTTTGGAATATACTGCCTAGAAGTAAGAAAAGAAGTGTAATAAATAATTATCATTGCCAAGATGGGCCTATAAACTTCAAGTTCACAATATAAGATGTGTATGATTTTCATAATATATGTATACTGGCTTCACAATCAATATGGGACAATTTCTACTAAAAGGAAGAAGTGGAAGATCATGACAAACCTCAAAGAGGTTGTCAGTTATTTTGAACTTAGTCTTAAAAAGTAGGTATAGTGCATGTTTAATAACTGGACCAGAGGCAGGGGTAAAGAAACAGCAGGAATAATGGACAGAGGAAATTCTACAACATCCTACCTTGGTGGGACTCATTTTAGTATCACACATCACCTTAGGATTCTTCTACTTTGGTGTCTTGCAGGGAGTAGCTAAGATATATAATTATCATAATTGACCCTCAAATGGAGAAGAATGCTGAGTCCCTGAAGCAGAATGTGGGCGACGGAATGTTCTCATAATAATATTACAAATGATTACAGGAGTGTTCATTCTGAAGATAAGCACACCTAGTTTAGATTCTGTTACCATCACAAACACCATCCATCTGATCTTGAGAAAGTAATTTCATTATTCTAAGCTTCTAAGTTTCCACCAATATTTCTAAGTAATATTGCATATTCTAAGTAATCATTTTAAACCAATATTCCCCGCAGAGTAGATATTGAACAGTAAGTCCTCTTAAGGTTGAGATCATTGAATAAGATAATGCCTAAAAAGTATCCACTTGCTCAGTTTCTGACCTGTAATAAGTAGTCAGTAGATAGTAGTCAATAATATTAGCCTTTATTTGACCTAGCTTTCATTGTTTGAGTCAAGACATCTAATAAATTCAGTGCTATCCCTCCTGCTTTCTCTATGAAAATTTAATCAATACCAGACAATACTTATTAATAATTAAGAAAACATTACTTGAGGACACAAAATCCTCCATAAAGGCATGCATTTTTTTTCTTATACTAGTATTGCTTGAACTGTCAGGTTCATTATAACATCACTTTCAATGAAACACTGGGAATAGATTCCTTAGGGATAATCACAAACTTATATTGACTGGGACCCAGAGAGAGAGAGTTCTATGGGCCTCAGAAGTACATGTAGTATCAACCAAAGCTAAAGTAACTCAACACCAACATAGCCAAGCACTTGAAAAAATGGTGTTCAAAATCAACTCACTAAGAGGAAAAAATAAACAGATCATTAGTAGTTAGGCAACAGCATTCAGTGTTGAGCTATTTTTCCATTTTTAAATTGGATGTGTTGATATACAAAATGCCCATGATGAGTACATTGAATGACATGACCAAGACAGAGATCATTAACTGCGCCAATGTTTTTCTTGTGCAAGATTAGGTCTGACTAAAATGGATCTTAAATAATAAGAAAGGAAACTAATACAAGTAATCTAGAAGAATATGGGCTGTCAATTATTATAGTATGTATTAGTAAAGATGTAGTATAATATGATGATAAAAGGTGAAAATATGGGGGCTGAATATGGGTTTACTATTTCAGTGTATGCATTTAATACTTATGTGAACTTGGACAAGCTTAATTTTTCTTTGTCTTAGTTTTCTCTACCATAAATGAGAATTACCATACCCCATAAGACTAAAGGAATTGGTACATGTAAAATGCTTAGAATAGTAAGCATCCAGGAAGCTTTCAAAAAACATTAGTTATTTTTATGCTCAACATCACTCACTAATCACCAGGCAAATGAAAATCAAAACCACAATGAGATATCACCTCATACCTGTTAGAATATCTATTATCAAAAAAAAAATGTTAAGTATTGACAAAGATGTGGAGAAAATGGAACACTTGCACACTCTTGGTAGAGATGTACATTGGTGCAACCACTGTGGAAAACAGTATGTAAGTCTCTCAAAAACTAAAAGTAGAACTAACATGTGATCCAGCAATCCCATTTTTGGGTATCTATCCAAAGGAAGTAAAATCAGTAGCTTGAGGAGACATCTGCATCTCTGTGTTCATTAAGGCATTATTCACCACAGCAGTGTTATAGAAATCATCAAATTGGGAGGAGGGAGAAATGGGGAGATGCTCAAATAGCACATGTATCTGACACCACCCGAGTTCCTCGTTGTGTTAGTCTGCTTTTTATCACTGTGACCAGATTATCTGACAAGGACAACTTCGAGGAGGAAAGTTTATTTTGGCTCGTGGTTTCAGAGGTTCAGTCCATGGTGGCTGACTTCATTTCCCTGGGCCTAAGGTGTCGTAGAGCATCATGGTACAGAGCGTGGTGGAAGAAAGCTGCTCAGCTCGTGATTTCTAGGAGTGTGGGGAGGTCGAGGCCAGGGACGGAGATACTCAAAGGTCAGGTACCCCCGTGAACTACCTCCAGCCATGACCCATCTCTGGACCTGGCTGCACTGGGCACCATGCTTCCAACAAATGAGTTTTGGGGTGGACATCCTAGATTAAAATCATCCACCTTCTTGATGGGTGTATGGGTTCCCCCACTTTCCCTTATAATCCAAGCCAAATTTCTCCTATTTCATGTGTATGTCTTTTCCTATTTCCTTTCAATACTTAACCTGTCCAAGTTCTTAAATCAATTCCTGAACTTTGATTAGCTGAAACTCAATGGATAAAATTAATCTACAGAGGTTAAGAATGCCTTAATATAATGTAAGAATATAAAAAAATAACGTAATATTTCTAGATCATGTTATTTCTATTGTCATAGAGGGTCCAATGCCTACAACCAAAGCAATGATTAATGTTGGTTGTTTTAGACTGTTTGGGAAATGGTTTTGAAGGAAAAGTTCATTTGGAGAACCTCAACTCATGTATACTCCTGTAAAACCTTTACCCGTATGGTTGAGATTGTAGGGAACAGAAGGAGAAAGAAGCCAACCTCCCGGTGGCAGGTATTTTATATAATTGTAAAAGTCTATTAAGCTCTTCTTAACTGTCACATATGGTATGCATATAAGCTTGTCGAATTCTCACCATGATTCTGTACAATAGGCAACATTAATAATCCTGCTTATTTCTTTATGTATTTATGTATGTATGAATTTATTTGTATGTATGTCTTTGCATTTATTTATTTATTTATTTATTTATTTATTTATTTATTTATTTAATTTATTTATTTATGTGTTTTTTGCAGTACTGGGGATGGAACAAAGGTTCTTTACCCATGAGTTAGATCCCTAACTCTTTTTAATTTTGAGATAGAGTCTAGCTAAGTTGCCCAAGCAAACCTTGGACTTGAGATTTTCCTGCCTCATCCTCCTGAGTAACCGTATACAGGTATGCACCATCACACCTGGCTAAAAGTCCTGTTTTTTTTGTTTATTCATTTTATTTATTTATGGAACTAAGGATTGAATCCAGGGTCATTCTACCTCCAACCTACACCCTCAGCCCTATTTTTTTTTATTCTTTATTTTGAAACAGGGTCTTACTAAGTTGCAGAGGGCCTCACTGAGTAGCTGAGGCTGGCCTCGAACCTGCAATCCTCTTGTCTCAGCCTCCCAAGTACTGGGATTATAAGCGTGGGCCACCATGCCTGGATAAAGTCCTGTTTATGAATGAGAAAACTAAGGGACATGCCAAGTGAGATTGTACAAGTAGCCATCCTGCAAAGCAAAATTCAAACTGAGGTTGGAAGCTTAGCATTTCGGTACTCTGCTATGCTACCTCCTATGAAGTAGCTCATTCAAACCTTACACAAGCCATGAACTATGTCAGTGTTATTAGTTCTACTTAAGGCAAAGAATTTTTGCCCAAGTTCCCTCAACAAGGGAATAGAATGGGATTGAAATTCATAGCTGCTAGTTCCTGGAGGCTCTGTTATTTCCTGTTTCCTTATAGGTTCCAAAGTCCCCTTGGCATTTCTAATGTTTCTTATACCAGTTTTCTTGCAATGGAGTTGATGTCTACTTTGTACCTCAGGCAAAGCGGCACAGGTATTTGGTCATTTATTTTTCCGATGACATCCAGCTGTGAGTGGAGGTCTCACTCTTTGGAAATATTTTCCAGAGTGCCTACATCAAATAATTGTGGCACCTGCTAGCATTTAGACTGTCTAATAGACAACTAAAGGTGACTTTACTCAGTTAAAGTCATTCTGCCTGCTCTCCTCTAAAGTGATTTAATGTCATGTAATTCTGTATGCCATTAAGGAGCAATTAAAAGCAAACACGGTAGGTTTCAATTCTCTACACATTGCACTGCAAAGTCACAGATCTTGATTCCTGTTTCATTTGTTTTAGAGGCAAGGCAATCACGGCATGGATCTTTCTCATTTCTTTTTCTGTTTCTCGTTATCCTTCATATCCCTCTTGCCATTTAAGGGACACACACTCCTGTTAGAATCTTTAGGAAAAGAAAAAAAAAAAAAGGATTATCCTTGGAATCAGGCTGGGGGAGAAGCATTGAAAATAATGACAACAGAATAATCCTGAGAGCCGTGATTTCCGGAAGGGTGCCCTCCTCCTAGATCTCTCTTCTTTGGCTCCCCAGACACAACTGGCTGAGTTAGTCTTTGATTACACCGAGGGAAAGGTTTAAATGGGAAAATAGCCCTAAGAGAAAAACACTTACTGGTGAAAACATAAATGATGATGTGTACTAGATATATTTGTTTTTAATTCTGAGAGTAAGTTTTATTAGGGACAAAGAAGGGAGCTCAGGTTTTGGATGCCTCCCTGCCTCCCACCACAATTGGGATTAGCTCTTGACAGATATTTAACCTTCATGAGACTCCTGTGAGCTAGGTATTTACCATCTGGATTTTACAGCTGATGAAATCAAAGAGGCTAAATTACTTGCCTAAGGGTGTACTGTTAGGATCAGAAGCAGGATTCAGATCGGACTAAACACTGGTCTCTTTTTGGAGATTGTTATTCTTAACAGTTAACAACTTTATTAAATATATTTTAATCAAGATGCTAGTAATAGAGTTGTGGAAAAGCCTCAGATGCAAATGCTGCCCTCTATTGGAGGGGGGTGGAACTTTTCTCAGATTGTTTGATGTTTCCGTTGGAGGGACCACTATTAGTGTAGTACTGCTGGCTTCCTGCCCCATCCTTGGCTGTCCTTCCTCCAGGGCTGGCGAGAGGTCCCCATGTCTGGTAAGCTGGGAGAGGAGTATTGAGCACAGTGTAGCCCACTTCCTTCTGTTTGGGGAACTGTCTGGTGGCAAAGAGGATGCACCCTTTCTCATTTGCTTTCTAGCTTTAGGGCTTTTCTTCCCCTGTGAGCAATCTTGGATTTTCTGGTTCTACCAGGTGAAGTATGAGATTTATCTTTAGGGCATTACCATTAACTAGGCAATCCAAACTTTTTATGCCCCTATGTTTTTTCAATGTCAACTCTGGCTTGGTTAAAGGTAATCATTTGTATTTTTAACGTCTGTATGCTTGACTGTTGCTTTTCCTGTGTCTCAGTTTACTGAAAACCCAGTTGCAACCCCTTAACCCTCAGGTGGGTCATGAGCTCATGGGAGGAGCCACATATTACCCATGACAAGGTAATGTGGCATTACGTCTTAGCAAGTGCTAATTTCTACAGGGAGAAGCAGACACAGGGCTAGCTCCCTGACTTTTTGATCTATGTAGTTGCGCAGGGATCTGGTTTGGAAGGCAACATATTTGTCTGAAAGCTCTTTTGTTACTGTTGTGATATTCTTCATAATTTTTTAAACAAAGAGTCTTGGATTTTAATTTAGTATTAAGAAATAGCATAAAATAGCTTTCCTCAATTTAGCCACTGAAGAAATTTAGAGGATCTTAAACAGATTCTTCGTATTAAGATCTTATTGAAGCCGAGCATGGTGGTACAAATTTGTAATCCTAGTACTTGGGAGACTGAGATTGGAGGATCAAAGGTTCAAGGACAGCCTCAGCAATGTAGGGAGAATCTCAGCAACCTACAGAGATCCTGTTTCAAAACAAAAAATAAAAACAGGGCTGGGGGATGCAGCTTGGAGGTAGGATGCCCCTGGATTCAATCCCCAGTACCACCCCACCACACACACACACACACACACACACACACACACATATATGATCTTGTCAAGATACTGTGTATGCATAGTTCCTTCAAGGAAATGTTTGAAAATTAAGGAAAAAGTGTGTGAGTGTGTGTGTGTGTGTGTGTGTGTGTGTGTGTGTGTGTGTTGAGGAATTCTGAAGCCTATTCTTGCTAATTCTCTTCCTAATGATTTTATGTAATCTGGTTTCTATTGTTTTCTGAAATGTAGTATTTGGTGGGCAGTGTAGCTAATGGAAATATGAGTTTTAGAATCTGGAGGAATTCAGATAATCCTTTTTGTAGCACTTACTGAACTGTATGATGTGGACTTTTTTTTTTTTCTAGCAATAACTTCACTATTTTAAAAATTGAACTAGTGATACCCACTTCACAAAATTCTCATGAGAATTAAATAAGATAATAATTTAAGTAAGATAATTGGGTCATTGTTTTTATTTTTGAGTTATGGCAGTTCTTTGTGTATTCTGGATACAAATTCTTTGTCAGATAAATGTGTTGTGAATATTTTCTTCTAGTCTGTGGTTTGCCCTTTCATTTTGACTTGAAGAACAAAAATTTTGATTTTCATAAAGTCTCAGTTATTGATTTTTTTTCTTTGAAAGTTTGTGGGTTTTGTGTCCTAACGAAAGTACACTAAGATTTTTTTCCTTATGATTTATTTTAGAAATTTTACAGTTTTAATTTTTTACATTTAGTTCTATTACCCATTTTCAGTTAATTTTTGTGATGTAAGGGAAGGGTCAAGTGTACAAATTTATTATTTTTGTATTTTGCTATGGCTATACGATTGATAAATACCACTTGTTGAAAAGATAAACCTTTTCCCTTTGAATTTACCTGGAGCCTTTGCCAAATATCAGCTAGCTATGTAAACATAAGTCCATTGCTGGACTCAGTTGTATTCCATTGGTCTATATGTTTGTCTTTACAAAAATATGCTGTGTTGTTTATTCTAGCTGTGTAAGTCTTGAAATGAAGCCGTTTAAATCATCCAACTTTATTCTCTTTCTAGCTTGTTTTAGCTCTTCTAGGGTTTGTTTGCATTTCTAGAAACATTTTTTTAAAATCAAAATGTTGAGATTTTAATGAGGATTGTGTTGAATTTATAGATCAGTTTTAGAAGAATTGATATCTCAACAATATTCTTTTAATGCCTGGTATTTATACACATGTACATTTATGTAGCTCTTTAGTTGTTCTCAGTAATGTTCTGGTTTTTCAGTTTATGCAATTTTTTTTTTTTTTTTTTTTTTGCTACTGGGGATTGAACCCAGGGGCATTCTACCTCCAAGGTACAGCCTTAGCCCTCTTTTTATTTTTGTTTTGACACAGGGTCTCACTAGGTTGATGAGAGTCTCACTACCTCACTACTTGCTGAGGCTGTTCTCTAACCTGCAATCCTCCTGTGTCAGCCTCCCAAGTACTGGGATTACAAGTATGTGCCACCATGCCCGGCTTATGCATATTTAATAAAATTGTTCTAAGTATTCCCAAGTTTTGATGCTATTGCAAGTAGTATTATTTCAATTTCCAATTGTTTGCTATCATTATATAGGAAAATAGTTAAATACATGTATTGAATTTGTATATGGAAATTTTCCTAAATTCATTCATTACTTTTTGTTACTTTGATATTCCTTAGAATTTTCCACCTTGACAACCATATCATCTGTGAATAAAGATAGGTTTTTTTGTTGTTGTTTTCAATTTCTAGTATGGCTATTATTTTCTTAATGCACTGGAAGGTCTTGCAAAAAAGAAAAAAAAATGAAGTGATATAAGAGGGAATCTTCACTTTGTCCCCAATTTTAGAATGAAAACATTCAGTCTTTCCCCAGAGTTATCTCACTCTATCTGTAGGTTTAATGTATATTGTGTTTATCTGATTGAGGTAAATCCATTTTATTATTAGACTGCTGAGTATTTTTTACCACAGATGAGGGTTGCATGTTGTCAAATGCTTTGTGTGCATCTATTAAAATGATTATGGCATTTTTATTTTGTAGTCTTTTAATACGTTGAATTACCCATTATATGTAATTCAATATAAATTCAGTATGTATATAATTCAGTATGAATGTTAGGTTATCTTCTGAGGAATTTTTTTTTCATTTCATCTGATTTGTTAAATTTCTTACTATCAGCTATTATTAATCTTTGTTTACAATATTTTAAGATCTTGATAGGTTGTGTAGTAATGTTCCCTCTTATCCTGGATATTGATTATTTTCTATTTTCTTCATCTTTATTCTGATCAGTCTTATTAGATGCTTTTAAATTTTCTTCATTTCAGATAATCAGGTTTTGGTTACCTTGATTTTCTCTTTTATAGTCTTTTTCTATTTCATTGATTATTTCTTATATATTTCCTTTATTTTCTTACTTTTTCTTAATTTTATTCAGTTTTAAGTACTTTCTAATTTTCTTTGTATTTTTATTTACCCATAAATTATTTATAAATTTATTGTTTATCTTCCAAATATTTAAAGATCTTCCTGATATGCTGCTGTTATTGATTTCTTTTTTTTATTATAATAATTCATGCTTTGTATATATACATTTTTGTTAGGCACAAATTGATAAAGACAAATGTGCACACATTTCTCATCTGACCCTTTCCTCAATTCCCACCCCGCTCCCTCGCCCTCCCTCCCTCTCAAGTTCAGTTCAGTGAATGATCTTGATATA
>PVLC010023528.1:0-25552 GCA_004027655.1 Graphiurus murinus
TAAGCAGAGTTTCTATTGGCTGTTGGAACGTGTCAGGGCACAGGACTGTGTACCCCCTTCCTGCTGCAGGAGCCTCATTAGGGGCTGTGAGGGCTCCCTGTACTGTCTGAGGACGCCTAGGCTGTGACCTGGGGGCATCAGGATGGGGACGGCCATGCGTGGACACTGCTTTCTCCTCGGACTTGCTTTTCTCCTCCTCGCTGTCTTAGCTGGTGCTCAAGGTAAGTGTCGCCTCACTGATAAGACCAGCAGAGAGTCTGGATCAGCTTCGAGGCTCTGGGGAATGGTCCCTGGGATCCTAAAGACAGGGCCTCCCTGTTGATCATTTGGCTTTGACCAAAGCGATCCTTAGTGACAGGGAATGCTGATTTTTCTTCTGTGGAGTCTTGGTTTTTAAGGTTAGCACCGAGATGTTGCACAGATACAAAGTTTGTTCTTAGATTGACCAGGTATTTTAGTCCTGTTAGCTTTCAGTAATACTTGAAAGCTCAGAAAACATCTGAATCTGGCCCAATTTTCTTGTGTCAGTCAATGGCTGAGGAATGAGCTCAGGATGTGTTTCTGTTATCTTCCTCCTATTCTGTTATGTCTCCTCACCAGAATATTGGCATTTCTGCCCTTTTAGCCTGTGAACTGCTGTGTGCCTGTGTGTGTTTGTGTGTGTGTGTGTGTGTGTGTGTGTGTGTGTGTGTGTGTGAAAGAGAGAGAGAGAGAGAGAGAGAAAGAGAGAGAGAGAGAGAAGAAATATAAAGATAGAAGGAGGAGAGAGAAAAAGAGTCATGCAGAGAGATGGAAAGAGAAGAGGGAGATATAGAAAGAGAAGAGCAACTAAGAGTGATATACACAGAGAGATGGGGGAGACAGAGACAGAGAAAAGAGATACAGAGATAGAAGGAAGAAGGAGAGAAAGACAGAGTCATACAGAGACAGAAGAGAGGATGGGAGCCTAAGAAAAAGAAAAGGGTGACTAAGGGTGATGTACACAGAGAGAGACAGGGAAGACAGAGATGATGATAGATAAATGATAGATGATAGATAGAAGATAGATAGATGATAGATAGATAGATAGATAGATAGATAGATAGATAGATAGATAGATAGATAGATATAGATGGAAGGAGAAGAGGAGAGATAAAGACAGAAGTGGGAGAAAGAAGAAAAAAGAGAGAAACAAAAAAAGAGAAAGAAATGGGCATCAGCGAATTTGAAGAGTCTCTGAGGGTAAGTGCGTGAGCAGGAGTCTGTCCAGTGGAAGTTAGTTCTTTCCACAGGAGTCCATAGAAATCACTCTAAATCAGGCTGCTCTGCTGGATTTGATGGTGAAGGAACAGTGTTGGTGATGTTATGTGTGTGTGTGTGTGTGTGTGTGTGTGTGTGTGTGTGTGTGTCTGATAAGAGCAGATAGACAAATCTTGCTGTCTATAAATAAATCCCTCCCAACATAAAATAGAATAAAACCCCAGATAGCCCTGCACCTGCAGTCTGATTCTGACTTTGAGTTTCTTCTTTTTCTCCCCCACTAACCCACACCTCACTGTAGTGTTTCTGCAGCCCTGGGCTCTTGGTGGAACTTTGTTTCCTGTGGGTGTTGTTCCCTTGGGACACCTGGTGTGGATGGACCTCCAATCCCACTGTGCAGCAAGGAAAAGTGATGCAAATGCAGACACTGCTGGGTGGATTGATGTTGGCATGAAGGCAGGACAGGGGTCCAGGTCAGGGGCCTCAGGATGAGCCTCTCCTGGTCAAACTTTCCCTTCCCTATGGGTACATGAACTTGTTCTGTGATGTCCAAAAGGACTCGCTGTTTAGAATAGCCCTGTGCTTATGAATGTCTTCCTGGTGAGTTTTCTCCCTAGTGAAATCTGGTCTTCACTGGGCCGTGGCTCATCAGGGATTAAGGTGCCAGTGTCTGGGTTTCTGAAGTGAGAATCATCGGGCCACGTCCCTGGAGCGCTGGCTCTTCTATGGTGGATGTTGGTCCTGGATGCCTCCCCAATGCTGCTCAGCTCTCTGTCTCTTCTCGGTCCATTTTCTCTCCCTATTTCAGCCTCTTCAGTAAGAAGTCTTTGTCATTCTTCATTGGGAAACTCTCCCTTACAACAACTGCAAAAAGTTCTGCTCCCCTCCCTTATTTGTCTTGGGACAGCTGGTTCCTGGTTTTGTCCATGTGCCAGTAATGGTTGTCATTTTAGCAACCTTTGCTGCATCTCGTGGGTAGAGGTGGACTCTCAAAATAAAATATAGAATTGCTGTTCTGATTTCTCTTTGGTCTCTCCAGCAATCAGAACAGTCAATGAATTTCTCACTGGCTGAGAAGAACTTTTTGTAGCAGCACATTATCAGAGCACACGTTCACACATTAAAGCCCTTGATTCATATGCTCTGTTCCATCTAGCTGTGACCCTTGGTATTATGGTGTGATAGCATTAAAGATTCTCTGGGTCTGGCACGTGTTACAAGAGTCTCTATTTCCAGTAGCTCAGTGGACTACAACGGCCCCAGATCACACGTGACCTTTTCCCTGGCCTTGGTTTAATGGGAGTGCCCACCGTAGGCTCCATGCCAGCCCTCCACACAGGTCCAGGCCATAATAGCCTTAGAAGGCCCTGTCCCCTCAGAACGTGTCCAGAGCTGCACAGCCTCTCCTGCTTGCTTACGTCTCATTTATCAGAAGTCCAGCCTGGACTCATGGCTGTTGCTTGGTTGTTCTTTGCAGTATTCCCTCTGTGTATTGCAGGGTTCTCAGAGTGCTTAGTACTCTGCAGCACTAGACACAATAGTTCTGCACAGGACTTCACAGGCAGCGGTGTGCAGCAGTGAGCACAGTTCACAGTGATGCTTACGGCACCATGGGGCAGGCGGACAGCTGAACAGTAAGGAGGATGAGCTGGGATGCACACGAGGGTTAAGAAAGGCTGCTTTAGGATGCACTCGGATCTGATGACTAAGAAAGCAAAGGCTGCTTTAGGAGCACAGGCATTTGCATTGCTTCTTTAGGAAAGCTCCAGCCATGTGAAGCCATGAAAACATTCTATTACCCTTTATCCTTACTTATTTTTTATTGTTCTCCTTTTCTTATTTATAATTGTTTATTTGTGGTATGATCTAGGCTCAAAAACTTTTCATATTTCTTACAAGCCACCAGTACCTTTAATTTATAACTTCTATTTTCCCCTGTTAAATAAAGTGAAGCCTTAGTCATAAGCTAGATGTCCACACACCTGTGGGTCAGGTTCCAAGGTCCTGTGTTCTGCATGGTTACATTATTTCTCTCTCCTTGCACCCAAAACCATCTTTATCCCTCTAACTTTGTAATACTTAACATTTAGCTCATACTATAATTTATTTGAATTGTCCTTTTTCATGAGTATTTAATGGATGATCTCATATGTACTTTAGAGTAACGTGATAATCCCCTCCCCCCCATAAATGCTGTGACTTTTTTTTTTTTTTTTTTGCAGTACTGGGGATTGAACTCAGGGGCATTCTACCTCCGAGCTATACCCCCAGCCCTATTTTTTATTCTTTATTTTGAAACCGAGTCTCACTAAGTTGCAGAGTCCCTCACTAGGTAGCTGAGGCTGGCCGCGAACCAGGATCCTCTGGTCTCAGCCTCCCGAATGCTGGGATTACAAGCGTGCGCCACCACGCCCAGCAAATGCTGTGACTTTTATTCAAACTGAACTCAGTAGTCAGTTAAATAGTCCTCTGGATCATTTTGGAGATAATTATAACATTTTTATAACTCTAAATTGGAAATTCATGGTGATCTGATTGTGCATAAACAAGTTTTGTTTCTTTAATTTCTCTTAATATTTGTTGTCTCACAAATGTCTTCATAATTTTTCCCTAGGTATTTGAAGAATTTTCATGGTATTATATATGGTATAATTTTGTATGTATATAATTTATTAAGTTAAATCAATCTTAGTTGGTATTATTAAAATAGTATAATAAGTCTATTTTTAATGTACAGTTTAATTAGAATTAATTCATGTCACCACCTTGGAGTCATAGAACATTTCTGTCCTATAAGATATTTCCTTCATGACATTTTATAGTCAATTTCCCTGACTGTCAGCACCAAGATATCACTGACTGGTTTCTGTAATTATAGAATGGCTTTGCCTATTCTAGAATTTCATGTAAGTAGAACTATACAACAGGTACTCTTTTGCATCTGTTTTTCAGAGAAGATACTTTTAGATTCATATATGTCATCGCGTCTGTCATATTTGATCCCTTTTTATATTATTCAGCCCTAAAAAGCATAAGATCTTGTCAGTTGCCACAACCTGGATGAGCCCCTAGAGCATTTTTTTAAATGAATAAGGAAGATATGCAAGCAAAGTATTGCATGCTATCACTAATAAGTGGAATCTAAAAAGAGTACAAATACCCACAGATAGGGAACAAAACAGTAGTTACTAGGAGTAGAGAGGGGAGGGAATGTGGTAATGTAGCTGAGAGGATAGAAAGTGACAGTTATGTAGTATAAACAAGTCTAGAAATTTAACATACAACATGAGGACAGCAGGCCATAAAATTGCAATGTTTTAGGGATTTGTGGTAAATGAGTAGATTTTGGCTACTCTTGCCAAAAACAAGAAAAAAAGCCAAACAGAAATTGGATAAGTGTACAAGAATGAAAGTTAGAATACTACAGAGATTCATGCATAACTCAGTATAGCCAAATTATGGAACCAACCTTGTGTCCATCAACAGATGAATAGATAATGAAAAAGTGGCATATACACACAGTGGAATTTTACTCTGTCATAAAGAAGAACAAAAATAGCTGCACGTGGTGACTCATGCCTATAATTCCAATACTTGGAAGGCTGAGACAGGAGGATCGCATGTTCAAGAACAGCCTCATCAAGTAGTGAGAAACTCATCAGCCTAGTGAGACCCTGTTTTAAAACAAAAACAAAAAGGGCTGTGGGTGTTGCACAGGGGTAGAGTGCCCCTGCGTTCATTCCCTAGTACCAAGAAAAAAAAAGAACCAAATTATGTAATTTTCAGGACACTGGATGGAACTAGATAGAGAACATGAAGCTAAGTGAGGCCAGCATGTCTCAGAAAGTCAAAGGTCAGGTGTTTTCTTTTATAGATGGAAGCTGGAGAGAAAAATCAGAAAACAAGGGACTTCAGATCAATGAGGAGAGACCAGTAGATAGTGGGAGGGGGGAGGGAGGAGAGAGGAGAGAGAAAAAGAAGGATCCTGGAGGGAAACTGTTCAAATAATATTACGTCCACATATGCCGGTTGCATAGTTGTCATAGTTATAAATATTGTGTTTCTGTGGTGTCAATTGTAATGTCTACCTTTTTTTCCCTCTGATTTTATTTATTAAAGTCTAATCTCTCTTTTTCTTTCCTCAGATAGTTTGGCTAAGTGTCGAATTCTAAACATCTTTATGAGGAACCAGCTCTCTGTTTATTGATATTCTGTCATGTTATTTTAGGCTCTATTAATTTCAGTTTTGGTTTTTATTTTCTACCTTTTTTTTCTCTTATCAGGTTTTGCTTGTTATGTTTTTCTAATTCCTTGAGATGTAGGAATAGGAGATTTGGGATCTTTCTGCTTTTTACAAGTTGTCGATTACTATAAACTTCCCTCTTAGTACTGCTTTGTTGTACATCAAAAGGTATCATATGTTATATCTCCTTATTTATTTCTGAAAATTATAAATTTGCTTATATATTTCTTCCTTGACACAGTTTTGTTTCAAATTAAGTCGTCCAACTTTTATGTCTGTATAGTTCTACTCATAACAAGCTTATATGTGCTATGTCTTTTCTTTTATTTTCCTTTCCTTCCCTTCCCTTTCTTTTCTTTTCTTTTCTTTGATACAGGGTATTGAACCCAGGTACATTCTATCTCTGGGCTACACCCAATTCCTATTTTATTTTTTACTTGGAAACAGGGTCTTGCTAAGTTGCTGAGGCTGGCCTCAAACCTGTGACCCTCCTGTCATAGCCTCCAAAGTACTGAGATTATAGGTGTGAGCCACCAGTTTCATTGGCTGCTTAGAAAATCTTATCTTTGGTTTCATAAATTGATTATAATGTATCTTGAGTAAAATTGGTAAAGGTTAATTTAGCTGTGCCCTTGAACTCTTCCTTATCTGGATAAATATGTCCTTCCCTAGGCTTGTGAAGTTTTATTATCTCTTTGAATACACTTTCTTTTCCCCTTTGGCATTCTCAGGTGCCTCTGGAATTTCAGTAACAGGGATATTTTCTCTTTCCATCCTTTCCCAATCTTCCCATCAGCTTTCTTCTTCCCTCTTCATTTTTTCTACTCTGACTAAGCAATTTCAAATACTCTGTCTTGGAGATCACTATTTTTTCATGCTAATGATGCCTTTCTGTTGTATTTTCAAATTCAGTTAGTATATTTTTACTTAGACGACTTCTGTGTGATCTTCTAAATTACTTCCTTCTTTCTATAAACTTTCTGTCAGAGTATTGAATCACTTTTATTTGTTTTCCTAAATCTCATTTTCCCCCTTAAAATGGTTGTTTACCATTTTTAACCCACAAATTTCCCCTCAGTGATCACTTTCTGGTGCTTCTGGTGACGATTACATGAGGTCATGATTCTCTGGAAGTTCTTGATGCTTGTTGGTGTGTGGCATCACATGCAAGTTGACAAGTGAGGTATTTATTTCACTCTTTGGATCTAGGTTTAAATTTGTTGTATTAACATGCATTGAGTTTACACATAAATGGGATTCAGCGTGGTATTACCATACACGCATGTAGTGTGCACTGATAAAATCCAAGCCTACTGTTTTACACACTCTCACCTGGCTTTTTTGTGCCTATCTTTCCAGAAATGTTATGTGGGTTGCTTATTATTTCTGAGCCTTTGGAAACTTCTGCTATTTTAGTAGCAGTTAGTGCCATGAGTCCAAGTTTGTTTTGTTCACTATTTGTGTGTGGTCCTTGTAATAGCACTAGAGGGCAGTCCAAGCCCGGGTTTATCTGAAATCCACAGTTGGTGTGTTCAGCAACTGTCTCAAGCTTACAGTTGTTTTCTCTATGTTGAGTTTCCTGAAGTTGTAAGAGAAATGAGTCGAGAAGTTCTGTGGCCACCAATGCTGCTATGCTGTTTCACACCCCGAGGTCACAGCTGCCAAGACCAGCACAGCACTAGGGAAGGGCCAAGGCCAATGTTGTTATAAGCTGTGTACTGCCCAGGTGGATTAATGGCTCAAGACTGCTGTAACCCACCACAGGTGATACTGGATACAAGAGAAGGTCAATACACTGGAGCCGTGCTTCTCTGCCTTGCACTTGGGCAGGTTAATTCTGCTCTTTTGTTGCTGTGAACAAAACTCCTGACCAGAACACCTTGGAGGAGGAGAGTTGTACTTGACTCATGATTTCAGAGGTTCCTTCCATGGTGGGCAGCTCCAAAGCAGAAACGTCATGGCAGCAGGGCATGGCGGAAGACAGCTGCTCCTCTCATGGAAACTGGGAAGCAGAGGCAGAGTGAGGAAGGGACCAGGGGCCGATACAGTGCCCAAGATCACCCCCTAGTGGGCTACCTGCTTCAGCCCCACGCTGTAGCTGCATATTGTCACCATCTATTCAAATTATGAACCTATCAAGGATATGTCCACCAAAGTTGGCCAGGTGCTGTGCAGACAGCTGGGCTGTGGAAAGGCCCTCTTTCTTCATTACTTTTGGGCAGAATCAGAGTCCATGTGGCTGCACAGGAGAGGAATCCCACCTGTGGAAGTGCCCCTCCTGGGGCTGGGGCTAGCACACCTGTACCAATGGGGATAGTTCAGGAGTCTTCTGCTCGGGTAAGTGCTGTGCATTGTTCACGTATGCATCCAGAGTTCTGCCCACAGTCACTGACTGCTCTAACTTGCTCCTGCTGATGGGCTTTGCTTACTTCCCTCTTCACTGTATCAATTGTTGGTTTTTCTTTTTCCTGTCATCTCACTTGACAAGAGAGTTTATTCTTGTATCCTATGAATTAAAATTAAGCTTCATAATATTTTATAAATTGCTTAAAATACAAGGCATCTGCAAATTACCACACATGACCCCTTCGTGACAGTGAGACTGTCAGGGCGAGGGACAGGAGTGATGCTGTACTCTTCTCAGTTGAATTGAGGGTTTCCATGTACATAGCCTGAGACTCGGTGTTGCATTAGCATAGTAGGTGTACAAGCACAGGGGATATCGTTAAACAAATCACAGAGGGATATATGGATTACCACAAAGTTGCAAGTCTCCTTGAAATTTCAGAAATAAAAATACATAGCTGTTTGGTGAGAAGGACCAGGACTGTGGAGGAAATAGAGTCATAGATTCTGTTTCCATCTTCACTACAATAGGTTCTCTCCATATTTTTTCAGCATGACATACTTGTAAACACAAACTTAGAATGAGCACTTGGCCATGTGCTGGCAGGTCACTGTAGGTGCAATGAAACACTAAGATGTACGTGTTATGGTAGGAGATGATGTGGTTTACACCTGATGCATTTAGGGATATAAGAAGAGTGTGTTTGAAGGATATTTGATAAGAAAGGGAATATGGAGACAAGTGGGACTTTGGAAGCAGGTGGAAGAGGTTTATCGAAGCTGCAGGTGGCAATGGGAGCTGACCAGAAGCACTGGAGGATTCTCTGAGCGGCACTGAGGACCCAGGTGTAGTTTGGAGAATGTTGTGTGTACACTTGTGTGAATCCTGTATGGTTAGTTGTAGGAAGAGAGAAGAATGCGTTGTAATGGTGAATCAAGATTGAGGTACTGAGAGGTCATAATGGTGGAAGAAAGTGTCATGGCGATGAAATTCCATTAAGGATCTTGTGTAAGGACAAAGTGCATCTCCAGAGTAAGAGACCATGTAGGAGACATCTGTCTCCAATTGTCATTGTGTCTTTGGTTTTATTGATTCATAAATATCAACAGTCCCCTTCAGGAGCAAATTTTTCTTTGTATGTCCATGTTGCATGAACTTTTCCAAAAGTTGTAATAACAACAGAGTGAATGGGGACATTCCTTTGGCAAAGAGCCCTACACAGAAGCTGAGATGTGGAGATCTGGGAATCCCCAGGCTCAGGCACAGGCACAGTGTTGTCTCTTTCTGAAAGTCTGGTCCCTGAGGTTCTCCCGTGACACAGTCAGTATGTCTCAAGCATGTGGGCTGAGTTTGGAAAAGGAAACGACCTGTGAGAGAGCAGGGGAGATGTGAACCACCTAGGAAAGTGAACTGTGACAGACGTCTCATGTCCAGCACAAGGAGGAGGACATGTGCAGTCACCTGCAATGTGCATCTGTCATTGGGAGGCATGAGACAAAGTGTGGATGCAAACATAATCTTTACATCTGTAAATTTGAACAAATCTTTACCCAGGACCTGCCATCTCAGGCATAAAACAAGGATATGAAAGGACAAGTCTGGATGTGGCCATATTCTACAAACCTGTAACTTTGAATAAATTCATACCCTCGCTGTCATATGCCATCTGGGGCATAAAACAAGAACATCATGCTTAAAATCCTCAGTAGTGTGTACGACTTGATGGTTTTAATCTTAGCACTAAGCGGGGTTATTATCAGAAGACATTTAGGATATTGGAGAAGGTAGACATTAACATAGAATTCTAGGGAGTAAAAGTGAAACTGAGTGGATTTATGCTCAGCAACCAGAGAGATATAATGCTTTCTTTGTTTAGAAAGAAATCAGAGCCCCAACCTGACTTATGAGCCACCCATCTTTCTGTCACTTGAAGAGAAGCCACCAAAGCTTCCACTTGCTGTCATGTGCAAATACATTGAAGCACCTTCAGTCTTTTTGTCATAATCCTTCAAATCCAACACACTACTAAGAAAAATACTGTGATCTTGATCTGGACCTCGGTGCTTCCTCCTTCTGACTGAAGCAATGTTGTGTCTCTGTCTTGTCTAACTTATGACAGAAAAACCTAAGAACTCATTGTATTAGAGTGCAAGACAGAGATTTCTGAATCCATTTTTTTTTTTTTTTGGTATTGCGGATTGAACCCAGAGGGACATTCTGTCTTTTAACTATACCCCAGCATTAATTCATTTCTTATTTGCAAATAGGGTATCACTAGGTTGCTGAGAACCTCACTAAATTTCGGAGGCTGTCATTGAAACTCCAATTCTCCTTCTAAACCTCCCAAGTCCTAGGATTACAAGAATGCAGTACCATGCCTGGCTGCTTCTTTTAATTTTTGCAATGCTAGTCCAATCCAATGTTGTATATGTTGGAGCACATTAAGTATATTAATTCTAAATACAGTCATCATTGATGAAACTGCTTTTCTTCCGCTATTTCACTACTTCTTTTCTATAGTACTTGAGGATCTAGTGAGACCAATAAGGCAAGAGAATGAAATCAAAGGATTACAAACAGGAAGGGAAGAAATAAAAGATGACAGGATACTATAATTACAAGACCCAACAAACTCAACCAAAAGGTTTATAGAACTGATCAACAAATTCAGCAAAGTGTCTGGATACAAAATCAATTAAAAAAATCCAGAAGGTTTCCTGTATGCCAATCATAAATCCACTGAAAAAGAAATCCAGAGAACACTTCCATTCATGATATCCCTCCAAAAAATGAAATACTTTGCAATAAACCTAATCAATTGGGTAAAAGATCTCTACAAGGAAAATGGTAAAACATTGAAAAAATAAATCGAAGAAGACCTTAGAAGATGGAAAGATCTTCCATACTCTTGGATAAGTAGAATAAATATCATCAAAATGGCCATTCTTCCAAAAGTTATCTACAGATTCAATATAATACCCATTAAATTGCCCAGGTTTCTCCTCACAGACATAGAAAAATCAGTCCTCAAATTCGTTTGGAACAACGCAAACCCCAGAATAGCCCAAGTTGCTCTCAGCAACAAGAACCATGCAGGAGGCATCATAATACCTGACTTCAAACTATAATACAAAGCCCTAGTAATAAAAACAACATGGTATTGACACAAAAACAGACACATAGACCAGTGGAGCAGAATACAGGACTGAGAAACAAACCCACACATTTACAGCCAATTGATTTTTGACAACGTGCCCAAAAAAATACACTGAAAAAAAGATAGCCTCTTCAACAAATGGTGATGGGCAAACTGGTTACTCATATACAGAACAATGGAAATAAGCCCCACTTTCTTATGACTAAAAATACGTCCTGACATTTTTCACATCAGGTCATGAAGACTGATTTCCATTAAAATGACGAGGAGCTGTACAGTTGCCATCAGGGCCAGTGCAGTCTTCACCCTGAGAATTCCCTCCTCTGCTTAGATGAGTCAGAGATGAGTTCAGTTGGGCTCTGCCATGGCCTCATGTAGGGGAAACTGTTCTTGTGTTCTTCAGTAAAAACACAGATGACATCAGATACAGATCAAAGTACAGATAATATCTTGAGTATATAGGTTATTCAGGATAAATATGAAAACTCGTCTTCCTTTTTAAAATGCTTAACAAAAGCCATCCTCGAATATACTAACCTAGATCCTGATGGCCGACTATCACTTATGACTTACTTTTTCTCCCAATCCTATCCTGATATCAGAGCTAAACTCCGAATGTTAGAGAGAGGCCCCCTTACATCCCCGGCAGACGTCCTCCCAACCGCATACCACGGTTACAATGAGCGTAAACAATGCCAAAAGTTTGTCCTATTGGCCCAGGCCCTTAAGACCACCACTAACAAACGGCCCTCACTCACCACACAAAAGACTGACCCTAACTCAGCCTGCTTCCAATACAAAAAAAAGGCCACTAGGCCAAGGCTTGTCCTAACCCTCAGCCCCCTGAAAATCCATGTCCTAAATGTCAACAAATGGGTCTTTGGGATTGGACTGTCCCTTGTCCTGGAGGGGACTCGTGGCCTGTCCCTCTGACCCAGCTCTCTTGGGGCTATCCACTGATTGACGGGGCCCTGGGTCTCCAGCACCGGCTGTTCCAATCCATAGGCAGGAGCCCAGGGCCACTCTCTGTGTGGAAGGCCGGGTCATTTCTTTCTTGGTGGACACAGGGGCCACTTTTTGGGTCTTAAGGAAATTTCAGTCTTAAGGGAATTTTGGGGAACCACCTTCCCCACCTCCTTCCCTATTGTGGGTATTGGAGGAAAAAAAACATGTACCTTTGCCAAACACCTACCCTCAACCTGTTCCCTCAATAATTTTCTTTTTTCTCACCAGTTTTTAGTTATGCCGCAGTGCCCAGTTCCCCTTTTGGGACGTGATATCTTGTCCCAGTTCCAGGCCACCCTACAACTTCACCCTCCACATACCCCATCCCCCACCTCTGCCTTCCTGCCATGTTAGCCCCCCAGTCGGCCAAGGCCAATAACCATAATCCGATAACACCATTCCCTCATCACCTAGTAAACTCTGTGGTCTGGGATATTACCTCTCCCTCATTGGCCAAATGTACGCCCATTGCAGTTATCCTAAAAGGCCCCTCCTACTTTCCTAACCAGCCTCAATACCCACTCTCTAATGCCTCCCTAAAGGGACTTCAGCCAATAATTATAGACCTTCACAAAAAGGGATATATTCGCCCTGCCCATTCTCCATATAACACCCCCATTTTGGCTGTAAATAAGCCCAATGGCTCCTACCATTTGGTTCAGGATCTTAGACTCATAAACAAGGCTGTTAGGCCCATACACCCTCTAGTTCCCAACCCCTACATCCTCCTCAGTCAGATCCCGCCTCAACGACTCATTTCTCGGCCATAGATCTTAAAGATGCTTTCTTTTCAATCCCTCTGGATCCCCACTTCCAAGACAGATCCCATCTCCAGACAGTCCTTTCAGTTCACATGAACTGTCCTACCCCAGGGGTTTCGAAAAAGTCCACATCTGTTCGGACAAGTTCTGGCCACTGATCTCTCCTTTCGCCGTGCCTGCCCATCATCTACCCTGCTTCACCCATCCCTCTCCACATCTTATTCAAATACTGCCTCTTTCCTTAACTTCCTTTCCCAATGGAACTACTACGCCTCCAGGTCCAAGGCCCAACTCTCCTTAGCAATAGTCACTTACCTGGACTTCTCCCTATCTCAACAAACTAAAACAATCACCACCAATCACAAATCTCTTATCACCTCTTTTCTTCATCTTCACATGGATAGGTCTGACATCACTAATTAAAACAGTTACTTGGTTACTAAGGTCAGGAGACTATATGGTAAAAGCTCGCTTTGTTCTTTGGTTTTATTTTACTCTTAAAGTTTAAAACATGTATTATTTTCCCTTGTCCTTGGTAAGTTTCTCAGCTTTTTCTTATCTCTATCCTTTAAAAGTTACTTATTATGTTAAAAACTTGGCTTATAAATATTTTGTGTTATTAGTAATTTATATTGGGTTAATATAGCTTGTTTTTTATCTTGTAAGTTTAGTCTAAACTATTGTGAGAGTCTATATAATTCTTAACATGTGTCTGTGTTCTTAGCATTCAGTGTTGAGCTGACAGCAATTTTTAACGGACCAAGGTCAAACTTGGCTGCAGCTCTTGGCTGACAGTTTGGAGACAATAAAAAAAAAAAAAAAGAATTTTATTGTTCTGCCTAAGTGCCTAAGTGTAAACACTTGTTCTTATTACCAATTAATACTGCCTTTATGAACAATCAATACAGGCTCAATTCCCTCCCACAATAGTAAGGAAAACTGAAAGGTGCCCTGCTCTCAGGATGAATTCAGTCCTCTGCAGCTGTGTGGCAATAGCCTACCAGCCTTGAAACATAAATCTTTTCCCAGTACACTTCTCTATAATCCCCAACTTTTCCCTGATGGCCAAGACCCTATATGACTTGGCCAAGGATGACCCTCTTAATCCCCCCATCTTCATCTCCCCAACCTCACCCGTCCTTTTTTCCTGTATGTTCATGAGCAGGGAGGGGGGGACACAAGCCCTGGGAGTCCTTGGCCGATGACATGGTCCCACATTTAGACCCATTACTTCTCTCTCTCCAGCTGCATCCTTACCTCAACCTTTACAAACTGGACAGCAGGTTCTCTTCTGCCCACCTGAATCCCCCATGATCTCAAACCCAAATGGTCAGGTCCAGCTACTGTCGTTCTCCACACCCCCCGGCTGCTCGACTTCACCTCACCTGACGGTTCCCTCTCACCTTAGATCCACATTTCCCGACTTAAACTATCCCCTAACCCACACACCCCCTCGCCTCCCTTTTCACCTCCCTCTTATTCATCCACAGCTGTTCTTGGAAAACCGCTCTCCTTTCGGATTACATTGTCTTCCCCTGGTGCCAAAAAAACTCCCCCACTCACTGATATCCATGGGTCCTAGGTTACTCCTCTTCATTATCACCCTTATCTATGCTTCCTTTTGATCAAATCAGGTCATCATACATATGGTGGCCTGAAACATATGGCAGATGCCCCTATTGGTCATGTCACGCCAACGACTCCTATACATGGACTGATCGACCTTGGGGGTACTTTCGGTATATCCCACAATCTCATGCCTACTACCTCACAATACAGGACCCCTGGGATGCATGCTGGGCTAAAGGAGTAAAAGGTAAAGTTTACTGCCATGGCTGGACTAAATATCTGTGCGAGGTCTTACACATCTATAGGAAATACATATCTATCACAGCTCAGGTATCCCAGGTGTCTGCGGATATCGCTCATCAGTCCAAGGTGGTCCTAAATTCACTCCGCCAATCCTCAACTAACTCTTCCCTCTCTTTACTCTCATGGTTGCAGCTGATCCAGGCCACAGTCAGCTTTCTCAACTATACGTTCCCAGTTTCCTTTGTGCCTCCTCGACACGCCCCCTTCTGGCAGCAGTTCCCCTTAATTGCACTAGCTATTCTCTTGTCTCCTCTCAGGACTTAACAACTCATTCCATCCCCAGAGTACCTCTATGGGAACCCGATGACAATTCTACCCAGCTCTCCCGCCTCTGCATCTCCCCCTCAACTCCTTCCTTGGTCCCCACTGCTCCTTCCAGCTTTTCACAACAGTGCCACAACACCCTCTCATTAGCTGCGTTCGGTTTTACTAGACCAGGACATTTTCTGTGGTGCAATGGAACCCTCAACAAATTATCTTCCGCCCGACATCTTGTTCTCCTGTATGCTCTCCACGGTGGTCCATTAGCTTACTCTTTATAGCAGCTCCGAGCTTCAGGCCTACCTCACTCCTCCGATGAGTCCACCCACTCGGGTCAACAGGGCTGCCTTCCTCCCTGTTCTTGTTGGACTCTCCTTGTCCTTGTCTGTCATAAGTGGAGGTGCCCTTGGGCATATACTCGGTGGCAGATACCCTGGAAAACAAATTAGAGGGCACCTTAACCTCCACAGCTGAGTCCCTCTCGGCCCTTCAAAAACAGGTTACATCCTTAGCACAAGTAATCCTACAAAATAAATTTACTTCTTCCTTGAAGAGGAATGTTACTACTATGTTAATGCATCAGGCATCATGGAACAAACGTAAATAAACTACAAAATCTGGCCATACGACTCAAAACCAGGCAAGATACTTCCTCCCTCCTTTCCTGGCTCCCATCACCACTTGTTACCTGGCTATGGCCTTTTATTGGGCCCCTTGTTATCATCCTTATTGCCTGCTCCTTTTTACCCTGCATCACCAAGTTCCTACAAAACCAAATCAAAAAATTTCTAACCAACTTTCAACTAGCTTTTCCTTAGGAACTATCAACCCTTGGGCTCAGATGACTTCATCTCCGGAGAAGGCTCCTCCACATGCTGACTCTCCTATACAAGGACGCTTCATACGGTTCCTGGAGGATGTACTAGACAACCACTGGTTGCTGACTCCGATATCATCCCCAGGAAAATGGCTTCAACAGACACCCCTCCTCTGGCTTAAAAGGACCTTCATAAATTTTTGCCCCCCAAAATCTTTTTTCTCTGCAACTATATGGGGATACCTGTTCCTACTCCTCACTCCCTCACACTGCGCCCCCAGCGGCAGGAAGTAGCCAATGACAAGACATGACGCCCCTGTTCCAAATAAGACCAAAGAGGGGGGAATGTTGGAACAGAATCCTCATAAAGCACCTCAACACGGCATACTTCCTGTTTCTCTTTTGAGCATCAGCAGGTCAGCTGGCGGTGCCTTCCCGTACCCAGGAACCAGCCAACCTATCACCCCTGGCCGGCTCCAATTTCTTCCCCTTCGTCCCACCCTATGAAGCTCCGTACCTGGTCCTGCAAGACCGCCCTCTACCCTACTTATCAATATTAGTTGTTTCCCTTTGTACTGAGGAACAATAAACTTTCTCTCTATCACTCCATTCTTCCTCCAGCCTCCAATGGGATTCCTGGGTCCCCCTCCGCCCTTACATATATACCATTGAAATATTACAGAAAATATGTATTTTTGCAATTAGAAACTAGTGGGGTTTTTTTGTAGTACTATGGTTTGAACCTAGGAGTATTTTACCTTCAAGCCATATGCCCTGCCCAATTAATTAATTAATTAATTAATTAATTAATTAATTATTTTTGAGGTACTGTGGATGGAACCTAGGGGCATTCTACCTCCAAGCAACAGCCCCAGCTCTATTTTTTTTATTCTTTATTTTGAAACAGAGTCTCACTAAGTTGTGGAACGCTTCACTAAGCAGCTGAGGCTGGCCGCGAACCCGGATCCTCCAGTATAAGCCTCCCAAATGCTGGGATAACAAGTGTGCACCCCCATGCCCAGCTCTATTTATTTTTTATTTTTGTTTTTTATAGTACTGGGAATTGAACTCAGGGGCATTCTAACTCTGAGCTAGATCCACAGCCCTCTTTATTTTGACACAAGGTTTCACTAAGTTACTGAGGACCACACTAAATGGCTGAGGCTGGCCGGGAACCTGAGACCCTCCTGTCTCAGCTTCCCAAGTACTGAGATTACAAGCAAGTGTGCACCACTACACCCACCTTATTTTTTTTGTTTTGAAAGAGAGTTTTACTGAGAGTCTCACTACAACATAGTGAGGCTGTCCTCAAATCCGAACTTCTTCTGTCTCAGCCTCCCATGTACTGGGATTTCAGCCTGTTTGTGATGGATGCTGGCCCCACTGAGACTGTAGCAAGGCCCTCTCCCTCCCAGTAACTGCACAAGGGTGCCCTGGGACCCCTAACTTGTGATTGTTCCCTATTTCCTAAACTCTAGCACAGTTCAGACCCTAACACTAGGACCCTTCTGAGTGTGGCTCCTGCTTACAGCACTCTGAGAGCTTGCTCAGCAATGTAAGGACTCTCTCCTCTCAAGCTCCTGTTGTGCAGCAGGAGTCCCTCTCAGAACACTTCCCCAAACTTGATTTGTAGCTTGTAAGAACATGTTTCCCCCACAGCTAAGGCTGCTGCTGCTGCTGGTCTCCATGAGGTCTGAGCTCTGCAGCTTCCCTCTGATGCAGCACCCCTCCCCCAGCCAGGAGCTGGAGCTGAAGCTGCAGTGGCTCTGTGCTCTTCTCTGAGTGGCCTTTGTGCTGCTCCTTGCTGTGTAGTTTCTGTCTCTTCCTCACTGGTTCCCAGAGTTGTTCCTCTCTTTCTCTTCTCAGAATATGGTTTCCACTTCGTTCCCTGACTCCTCTCATTCCCAGATTCACACAAAACGTACTTCTTTTCTGCCATGTTGCCCCTCACCAAGAACTCTAATGTTTGAATAATAGCAACTCCTGACAGGAAGTCCAAGCAGAGGTTAGATTTGTTTGGAGGAAGAAGCAACATCCTGTGATTCCTAGTGGAATCTGGGCAATGTGATGCTCATGCGACACCTTTTTTTGGGAGGTTAGCCTTCCTACTTAAAGTGAGAATATTTTTGAAAGTAAATATCCAGATCTGAACTCTGAAGCCTAGAATTGGTGAAATATTTTGAGGTAAACCCTGCCTGCCTCATGATCCATTCAGCTTTTGATATTGAAGGACCATGCAGACAATAAGACTGATGATTTCTCCAGGATTTGTGGCTCCCACCTGAGACCTCTGTTGAACGCCAGCCAGTTTCTCCCCCAAGCCGCTGTGCTCTAATCTTTCCAAGTCTCATGCCATTGCATTAAAGTGGATGCACTTCATTCGAAATCAATTCAGATGCCGCCCATTACATTGCTTCTTAGAAATCACTCAGTAAAGCCATTATCACTGCTCACAGTAGGGATTCTGACATTTCCAGTGTACTTTACTCACTTCCTATGCAGAGCTCTAGACACTACAAGTTTGACACCGATAGGACTGACATACTGACATAATATATTCTATCTGAGACTACTCACTAGATTATTTGAGGTTTAATCCCATCTCTTGTTATTTACTATTCTTGATATATACTAATAATTTCTGAGCACTGTGGTTCTAGTAGGAAATCAGACTCAGCTGCTGGTCAGGGGCAAGGACTCCATATCTTCCCAGCAGGCTGTGTCTTCTGAAAACAGTGTTTCCACCACTTACGTGAGAGGTGCCCTACTGCACAAGGAAGCCCTTCTCATTCTCTGCAGAAACACGACCATTGACAAGCATTTTCTCCTCAGGAAGCCCGCATCTGCGCCTGGTGGATGGGGGCAGCTACTGTGCAGGGAGAGTGGAGATCCTTCACAACAACATCTGGGGCACCATCTGTGATGACAGCTGGGACCTCGTTGTCAGCCACATGGTGTGCAGGCAGCTTGGCTGTGGAGTAGCTCTGAAAGTCATGGGTGGTGCTCACTTTGGGCCAGGATCCGGACCCATCTGGCGGGCCAAACTGAGATGCAAAGGAGAGGAGGCCCACCTGCGGACATGCCTTACTCTGGGCCGGAAAACGCACAACTGTGGGCACCATAAAGATGCAGGAGTCATCTGCTCAGGTACAGTCAGCACATTCCCCACTGTGGAGAAAACACAAAGTCCCACAGAAGTGAGTGTCTGATCAGAGGGTGACTGGAGGGTGGATGGCTGGAGAGAACGGGGAGGTCCCTCTGTAGACCCTGGCAGCTCAGAGTAGCTGTGGGTGATAGTCTTCATTTACTTTCGTCTTGTTAGTCTCAAATACTGTCCTTTCCCTTTTTAGTAGTGTTTCCTGAAAAGATAGTTTGTTCTAATATCATCCCAATAAAATCAAGCTTCATCATTTTATTTTTATAATTTCAATTCTATCATTATGTTGCAGCTTTTTATTTATTCTTAATTTAAAATTTTTTTATACTTTTATTGATTGGTGGTTTACAGTCTCATATCATAATGTGATTCATAGTGATGACGACACACATACACACAGCACTTGGAGGGCTTTCCCCCGGCTCCTCGCCATTCCATACAGGATTGAGATTGACTTCCACAGGAGTGAGACATTTGAAAATTACCACACACACTCTCTGAAACACTTTCTGACAGAAGAACCAGAATGATGCTTTCTTTCTAGGTTGAACTCAGTGTTTATATATACTCAGGCAGAGATACTTTTTACAGTAGGCTAGAAGGTGATAGGCACCGAGAATAGGAGTAAAGAATCCACAGAGGAATTTGTGGATTACTACCAAGTCACAAGCCTCCCTTCCAGATTCAGATTTCAGCATTTTTAGCTCTTTTTAAGGACTTAAGAGAAGTGTGCATAAAATGCGCTGAGTCATAGTTTCTCCTTTTTTTAAGTAATAAAATAGGTTCTCTACATTTTCCCTTCAAACAACATGTGAATAAACTTATATGTGGGAGAGACATTTAACCCAGTGCTAGTAGGTCACTGTTGAAGAAAATAAAATATTAATGCATATGTATGATGATAGAAGACTATATCCTTTAGGATGCAGTGCACATTGGTTAAGATGTTCAGTGCTCTCCTCACAAGTACACTCAGTTGAAGAGTCGTGCACACACCAATCTAACTTCATAAGAGTCAATGAAGTAAGGTGAGACACCAGTGCCTGCTTTTATTACAATAAAAAGAAAAGACACATTGAAGGAGGGAGGGAGATCACACTTGTCTTTTGCCCAACTCCAAGCAGCCCAGCATGGAGAGAGAGGCATCCTGCTGCAGAAGGGAAAGGGAACTAAGTCTAGGTCTCAGACTTAAAACCCAGTACCAGGCCTGCCACAGTGAAACCCAGTGCTAGGCTGAGTCCCACAGCCCTGTTCCCATGAAATTACCCTGGGACACCTCCTCTGGGACACTGTCTATCCAGGTAGCCAAAGACTGTCTCCACCACTACTGTTCTATTCTTTATCAGCAGAGGGGGAAGTGAGGATGGTCTTTAAGGCACATATTAAATATTTCGGCTCTCTCTGTGCCCAAATACCACATCTGATGAGACATTCCTAGCATACTAGGCAACACAGTGCTCTCTTCCAAGATAGTAATGGGACCCTGGAGTGAGTGTCGAGAAAGACAGGAGGATGAGCCTGCATCTGAACCACGCACTGCCGAGGTTCTGTGTACACTTCATTAAGTGCAGCAGAAATGTTCAACCCTTGCCAGTTACAGGTGGGGATCTTCTCTGTGTTGAGTTGGTAGCTGGCTATGTTTCCTCTATCATATATTTTTCAAAAAATCTTTTCCAAAGCTTTAGGGTGTATGTTATACCATAATGCATTACCTAGAACCTAGTAAATCCTTAATAAATATATTCTTAAAGATGAGTTAAAGTTCTCCTGAGCTCTGGTCACTTCAGGATCTCTGCCCAGCACAGTGATGGATGCTCAGCTGATGTTCTGAGCACATGCACTGTATGAATTTCACTCTTCCAGGCCCCTCTCAGGCTGTAGGAGGATGAGATCTCACTGATGTGTGTAGAGTAGAAGAGTGAGGCTGAGACTGCACTGGGTGGTCTAATTATTTCTGAGAAACACTTCCAATTTTCACCAATGTAGATTATGCAAAAGTTCCTTGCAATGGTTTGATCTTGCACTAGATATCAGTGTCTCAGACACAGAGACCTTTGTAACAGTCCAAGTAGAGGGGACTCTCATCAGATGATATCCCAGTGAGTTGTCTCACATAGAACTTGGGTGTGTTGTTATTTCTCTCAATGCAACCATTTCACCAACTGTTTTGAGAGCTACATAAGAGCCATTTACAATTTAAAGGAGAAAGATGGGGCGGGATGTGTGTGGAGAGAGAGAGAGAGAGAGAGAGAGAGAGAGAGAAAGACATGACCTTGTAGAAATACTTCAGGAATCTAAACTTCATTTTAATACAACAGCATCAGAGAAAACCAGGAGAATTCTAATTAGAACATGTCATAACAATTTTTACAAAGTAGAGTTGTGCTTTTGCTGTTCATACAATTTTGATGGCTTACTTTGAAAACAAAACATTACTGAACTTGCTATTCTCTGGGGAAAGGATTGCCTGCCGAACTTCCTCATTATATAAATCACTGCTACATAACCAGTCCACATCTGTAGCCAGATACCAACCAAAAAGTGTGAACTCAGGCTTCAGATAGTTTCCCAACCATCTTCAGTAGATGTGTGATGGTTTCTACAAATTCTACATATTAATAGAAAAATAATCCCACACAAAGTAAAATAAAAGAGAGAATACATGCTCAAATCCCTTGATAATTTCTAAGCAACTCATAAAATTTTTTTGGGTCTTCTGTAGTGCTAAAGAAGATATAAAGAGCCCTGCTTATTTTAGTCACAGTAACCTCGTTTCTACCTCAGCCCCCCTCTATTTAGGGGTCCCTTTCTCATGTCTAAATGGAAAATAAATGTCAATTGTCATTTTTAATTTATACTGAAATTTGTATTCTTTAATAAATATTAACTTAGCTGGAATTATTATCTGTGAACTGAACATTTCTGGAGATACAACAGTGAAAAATTAGCCTAGTGTTTTTCAATATCAACTACTGTAGGTGGACACAGACCTTACCAAAGGAGGTAGACTGGCACAGACAGACATACAAACAGAGAGATACACTTTGAATAAATAGGATAATATGTCTTCATGAAATAAGTATATATATATATGTGTGTGTGTGTGTGTGTGTGTGTGTGTGTGTGTGTATCTACATACATAGTATTTGCTTCTGGTTCATCTGAACTGACTCTACAAATGCCTTTTAAAGTTGGCTTCAGACATTTACTCATGGAAGTCCTCTCCCCATGCCCCATCTCTGGGAAAAGGAAAGCTTTCACCCATTATCTAAGATGTGTTGCTCCCAAAATCGAAGCCAGGACACTCACACTTCCTCCTTTCCTCCCCTCCCCTCTCCCTCTCCCCTCCCTTCCCCTCCCTCCCTCCCTTCCTTTCTCTCCCTTAGGATTTGTCCTTCTGGTTGGAGGAGATGGACTCTGCTCAGGTCTAGTGGAAGTGAATCCTGGATATTCCTGGACCCCAGCATCTGACGGGAACTTCACGCTGCCCACGGCCCAGGTCATCTGCTCAGAGCTGGGCTGTGGCAAGGCTGCGTCTGTCCTGAGGGACGTGCCCTTCAGAGAGCCCCGCGCGCAGGTCTGGCCTGAGGAGTTCCGGTGCGAGGGGCAGGAGCCTAGGCTTCAGTTCTGCCCCAGAGTGCCCTGTCCTGGGGGCCGCTGCAACCACAGTGGGGCTGTGTACCTTGTCTGCTCAGGTGAGACTCACAGCCCCATTTCACCTCCTGCACACTCTCACATGTTCTTCAGCTGATCTTTTCCTTTTCTCCTCTTCCTGCCTTCCTCCTCCTCCTCCTCCTTCTCCTCCTCCACTTCCTCCTCTTTCTCGTCCTCCACTTCCTCCTCTTTCTCGTCCTGTTCTCTTCCTCTTCTCTACTTTTTAGCACTCTAGTTCTGCATGTTAGACCTTTTGAGCCTGTCTCAACTGGCTATTTTGCTCTATTTCTTTATACCAATCTCTTTCATTTTAGTTTGAAATTTGGTATTGTTTTGAATTCAAGTTAACTAATTCTGATTTGAGTGCAGCCCAGACTTCTTTTAAACCTATTAATTGGTAATGATAGATATTTTATTTTCTATTGGTGAAAGTTGCTTTGATGTTTTATATATTTATAATCTCTGTTAAAAGCTTTTATTCTTTCTTATTCGCCTTTATTCTTTTTTCTCCTAATACCTTAACAGTAAAGGCTTTATCTGCTCACTCCAGCATCTTTATCATGGATGATTCTGCCTTCTCTTATTTTTTCATTTTGTCATGTGACTCTTTTCTTTACATACTGCACATTTTTTATTGACTATTAGAAACTGGATATGGAATAATGAGTTACCCCAGATATATTTTCTAGCACCTGGATAGAGTCATCTTTTGTCTTACCAGGCAGGTAGTGGAGAGAGAGCTGATTACTCAAACACTCAATCCAGCCTGGCGCTGCGCAGGAACGAGTCTTGACTGCAGCTCTGGTGCAGTCAGTTGGCCTCTGATGGGCCTCTGAGCCTGTGCCATGGCTTCTAGATTTCAGTGGAGAGACTGGAAGATCTGGTTGCTTAGCAGCTGAGAGGATGAGGGAGTATCCAGTCTGTTTCCCAAAGTCTTTGACATAGTTCTTTGATCTCTTGCCCTTCTCAACTTCTGTATTGGATGGACATTTCAGGAGAAAACCTGCCATGTTACAGAGGCCCTCAAGTCTCCAATTTTGGTAGTCCAGCTCCATGTAAACCCCTCAAATAAGGTAGGATCTTCTGTCTGTACAGTAGTTCTCTGCTCTCTGAAACTCAGATTTGAGCCATAGCCCTGGCATTGATTGGGTATACCCTAAGAGAGAAAGAAGCTATGGCGACTTGGCTGAACTTGAGATGGTCTGCCTTCCTTGGAGTCTGGCACATCTAGTTCTCGTTTTGATCACAAATGTCTAGTACCATCAAACGCCTTTTAAACCCTTTTACTAGTGCATTGTAATTGAACATGATAGTGAGATTTGAAATGATACCAGCATACATGCACACAGTACTTGGTGTATTTCCTTCCACAACTCGTCCTGCTCCTCTGCCTCCCTCCCTGGACATTAGTGAGTTTGGCAGTGATATCTTCATATGTGGACACAGTATTATTTCTAACATTAAATACTTTAAAAGTAATTCAACTGTTTTTAGTTGTACTCAGTAGCAGGGCTGCCCTGCCATGAGTTTTCCTCAAGTGGTTTCAAAGTTTCAGTCTTGGTTCATTTGGAGTCAGTTGTGTGCAGGGTGGGAGAGAGGGATCCAGTGTAAATCTTTGACCTGCGGAAATTCAGTTTCCCCAGCATCATGTGTTGGAAAGGCTGTCTTTTCTCTACCATGCTTTTGGTTTCCTGTTGGAGAATCAGATGGCTGTAGGTGAGGGGGTTTATTTCTGGATCCTCCATTCTTTGCCATTGCCCCTGTGTCTACTCTAATTCAGTACTGTTCTGTGTTTGTTACTCTGGCTCTGAGGTGGTTTCATATTTCCTGTGTTTATTTGCTGACACTGGTGCATCTGTTAGTTTGGATATCTCTCCTACTATTGTGCGAGGGTCTTGGTGAGAAGCCTTCTCTGGATGCTATGCCCTGCGACATAGATTTACTGTGTACTGTTGGAATTAATTCCAAATGGGCTTCGTGGGTGGTTTCTTTGGTTGTGGTTAGTGGGTTCTGAGAATCTGTGTTCTGTGTCTGAGTCTGAGGCACATGCTTTCTTTGTAAATCTCACAAGAGAGGGGTCCGTCTGCTGGTTCAGGCAGGTTGTTGTAGACAGCAGAGTGTGGAGTTCATTCTCTGTGTTTGCTCTTCCTGTCTTGTCTGGTCTGAAGGGCTATGGCAGCATCCTGTGCTGAAGCCCCTGGTAGGTGTGGGGTCCACAACAATTGTGTTATTTCTTCCGCTGTTGCTAATTTGTTGAATGTCCAGGAGCAGGACTTGGGGCCCACCCTAGCTGTGCCTACTTGGAAATGTTTTTTTCTCTTCCTTAGTCATTACGTTGAAACCTACACCAAGGTTTGAGCAGTGCTAGGTCATGACTGGAACCAGGTGCAACTTTTCTCAGCTGGGCGCAGGTGTAGCTCAAACACCCACCTGGCATGATCGAGGTGGATGGCTTGATTCCCAGCACCACTCAAAGAAGAGAACGAACAATGGTAACACCATAAAAGAAAAATAAAGCCCAAATAGAAATACAGTAAGAATCGTTTAAACTCAATAACTATAACAACAGTAACAAAAGGAGAAAATAATGTAGAATGAACCAAAAAGTTAAAAATTTAGTAAGTAAATTAACTTTAAAAAGATATCAGGAAGAAAGTAAAAAAGGAGAAGGGAGAGGATAAAAGAAGAAAAAATATTTTTTAAAGGAAAGAGAAATATAAAAGAGAAAATCCTGTTAAAGAACAAAATATAACGAACAAATTATGCCATGTGCATGTAAGAATTTATTACTGTGAATCTTACTTTTATATATATTATAATTCACCAATAAAAGATTTAAAGAAGCCGGGCGTGGTGGCGCATGCTTGTAATCCCAGCATTCGGGAGGCTGAGACCGGAGGATCCGGGTTCGCGGCCAGCTTCAGCTACCTAGTGAGGCACTCCGCAACTTAGTGAGACTCGGTTTCAAAATAAAGAATAAAAAATGGGGCTGGGGGTATAGCTCGGAGGTAGAATGCCCCTGAGTTCAATCCCCAGTAC
>PVLC010023529.1:0-26895 GCA_004027655.1 Graphiurus murinus
AAGCATAGATCTGGTCATGGAAAGTCCTTTTTATAGTATCTGGAGGCTTGTTTTTATTGATCTTCATTTGTTACTTTGTGCTGGGTAAACAGATTTTTCAGAAGCTACCAGTACAATAGATGAAGGATTCTACTTCCTATAGTGAAAAGTCATCACATTTGGTCTACCAAGCAGTGCTAATAAAAGAAATCATTATTCAAAAAGTATTTGTATAAAACTGACACCAAGGTTTGCCATCCCTCAGGATTTTGCTATCTAATAAAAAGAGGAAAACAAGAAGACAATTTGCCGAGCAATAATTGTCTTTATAGCCAGAGAGCTGCCTGTTGGATGAATGTAAAATTTCTGACTGCCCTGATAATTGTTGAGGAGTTGGACCTGAATAAGCAATGAGAAGATCTTCATTAGGAAAGTTTATAGTGAGGCAGACAAGTGTGATAAAATGAAGGAAGCTAAAGTTTAAAATAAGGGGAAGAATCAAGGCTTTAAGAGGCTTCTGCAGCCTGTTTCTCTGTTGCTTTTAGCCCAAAGCATTTCTAATGATTGCCTTTCCCTTTGTAATGTTTTCAAGATTTTATTTATCTTTAAAAATGGCCACAGTAAGCTACGTGTCAAGAGGAACACAGGTTTGTGGCCAGCCTCAAACTCAAAGGCAACTTAATAAGACCCTCAGCAACTTAGCAAGATCCTGTTACAAAACAAAAAAATAAGGTAGGGCTGGAGATGTAGCATAGAGGTAGAATGGCCCTGGGTTCAATCTTCAGTACCTCAACCACCAAAAAGAAAGGTCACGGTGTTATGATCCTCTGAGAACTCAAGGACATGCATGGCAAAGAGCTCAAGCATTCCTTTGGGTCCAGTGGTATGCTGACACTGTAGTCATAGCACTATTAGCTTAGAATTCCCTATCTATGATCCAGTTTGTCACCGGCAGAGTTCTTGTATTTTAGAAGTCCACTACTGAAAATTTCTAGGGTAGTTCATAAAATATTTGTGGTTGGAAGTCAAAGTTAGTTGAATAAGGAGAAATCTTTTTGTTATAAACATCCATCTACCCTTGCAACCTATCAAACCAACTCACTGCAGTGCTTGTAACCTGCCTCAGCTCTGGCTAAGATTCCATTCTGAGGATGCAAAAGGTCTACTCAAAAACAAATCAGTAATCTGCTCACAAGTACAAGTAAAGAATTCTTCAGCCCTCTTATCCCTCTTCTCAACTTTAGAACAAATGTATTCAATATAAGCTCCACATACCTTGCACCTGGGAATTGTGTTGACAATAAACAACATTTAGCTTAGTTCTGTGAGATGTTCTCAAGACCAAATTCTGTTCTCCATCTGTCATGGAGAGTGACCTCACCTAGAGGTCACTTACATCCAAGAGCAAAATGCAGTTTATGTTTCAGGAATCTATAATCTGTTCCTTTGAAGCTTCAGAGAAAAAACTACTTGGTAAGCTTTGACATCGATTGTTTAGAATTGTGACTTAGAAATAGAAAGTACTCCTCCATTCTTTCCTCTGGCCATTGTGTTTTCAAGCAACCTACATGCTATAAGCCTCTGGAGAAAATCTACTATAAACTGCAATGATTTCTTTATTTTCTCTCTCTTTTTTGGTATAAATTTAAAAAAATCATTTTGAGAAATCCTTCATTTGCTTTTGCCATTTTCTTTTAAAATTTTTTCCTTGCCCGTTGAAAAAAATATCTGCCTGGTTTTGGCCCAAGAATAGTAAACTGCTCACCTCAGCTTGCTGGAGGCACCTTCAACATTGCTGTCCCCTGGCCTGTTTCCTCCGCAAGCCCTTCTGGTCTTTCTTCAGGGACAAGTTGCTAGGCCACAAATCAACCCCTACCTCTTTCTCTCTCTCTCTCATACATGCAGAGCTCAAGGTCACAGACACAAATTTTTAACATCTTCTTTGTTATACCAGGAACCAAAAAATGAGGGCATATCATGTCAACACAGTTTTTCACAGCTAAACCCACCAACCTTCAGTGAAAGCTCGAGGGTGGAAGCCAAGCACCCATTTCTGCATGCAGAATTCAACAGAAACATGAATATTTGAAAAAAATAAGCAGAGACAAGAAATTCTTTGAAAATGCCCCAAAGTAATAGAATGGAGCAGGCACAGTCATGCCTGTACCTTGTACACTCAAAAGCAGTCCTGACTCACTCTTTCAGTGCTGCCCCAACCAGGTGGGTGGGAACCTCAATTCATGCTCCTTTTCTGGAGGGGAGGGAAGAATTACTTACAGGTGTTCCTGGATGAATGCAGGGTGTCTGGACCTCTACTCTTACTTCCTTGAGCTAAAACTGCAGCAAAGGTGTTGCTTAGATAAATGCAAATCTAAGTGCCCATCTTGTCTCACATCAGAACTTGAGCAAAATTGTGAAGTTGGAAAAACTGGTCTTCAGTGTCCCCTTCCCAAAGTCCCAGAACTAGGATGGGAACGGGAGTATTTTTTTTTTGGCACAGAGGTGTGATGTACTCACCAATCCACACGGTTGTAAGGCTGTGTCAACTGGGAAGGAAAAGGAATCTATTTCTAACTCATCCAAAGACTATTATCCTTAGAATTGTACTTAAGAATAATAGGATGGGACATTGAGGTTTTGCTTAGATCCATGAAATACAGAACATGCCAACACTTTACTGATTTTAAAACACCACACCATTCTATACCCAACAAGGTGACTATAATAAAAAAGACAATAATAAATGTTGGCAAGAATTAAAAGACACTGAAATCATCCTAAATTGTTGGTTGAATATACAATGGCACAGCCACTCTGGGAATCAGCTTGGTAGTTACTCAAAAAGATAAATATACAGTTAGTATCTGACCCAGAAATTTTACTTTCAGGTACATGTCCAATATATGTACCACAAAATTTTCACAACACTATTATTCATAGTTGCTAAAAAGTGAAAACAACTCCCATGTCCATTAAATGATGAGCAGATAACCAAAATGTATATAGCCATGCCATGAAATAGTATTCTGCTATGAAAAGGAATTATATACTGATTCCTGCTACAACACGGGTGAACCTTGAAAACGTTATGATCAGAAAAGAAGCTGGATATGAAAGGCCACGTATTGTATAATTACACCTATAAAAAATGCCCCAAATCCTATAGGCAAAATCTATAGAGATATAAAGTAGATTGGGGCTTGTCAGAGGTTGGGGATAGGAGGAGAAGTGGGTTTCTTTTTGGAGTGATAAAAATGTTCTGATATGGAATAGTGGTAATGGTCTCACAATTTTGGGAACATGCCACTGCATGCAAACCACTGAATTGCATGCAGTAAAATATAGTATTTCCTGGTATATGAAAAAATTCTCAATTAAAAAAAAAAAGCACCATACACATTCCTCAAACATGAGGCTTTCCAACTCTCTCTCCCACATTTCCATTTCCTGCCTTTGCTAACCTGAGGGTGTGTTTCCTGTGGCAGGTGTCTGTGTCACCAGCTCTGGTTCTGGTGGTGCTGGGTGGGGGAGGAGAGGGCAAGGCACTGGGGCTAGGCTCTGGGCAGAGGTGACAGGCACAAGGCTGGATCACATGATGGACCAGTGAGGCTTGGGTGGGGACTGATCAGACAGAGATATGGAAGAAGATGAGGTGCAGAACAGCATCAGGCCATGGAGAATGACTGGTACTTCACACCTGAGACTGAAAAGCAAAGGCCCCTCATCCCCCCCCCCCCACCCCGTACTTCCATGACTCCTTGGGCTGCCCCAGGCACCTTCAGCTCGGAGGAAACTTCTCTACAGCAATCACCTGGGATTTGGAAGGCTTGAAGGGTTCCAAAAGTGGACCCAAGAGAAGACAAGGCTTAACTTTAACACAGCACCTATCCCTGGTAGGATGTCAGGCACTGAGGGCTGCTGGACAGGGAGAACTTTTTGAAGGTGGGGGTCCCAGCCTAGGCATAACATAGGGGATGGATTCTTTTTCATAACAGACTCCCAAAACACTGTGTACTTTCAACATACAAAATCCTTAGGAAGAACAAGTTCTGAATTGTGCTGGACTCAAGATACTCACTTCTCCAGTTCTTGGAGATTTTCTTCTTCACACAATGGACTTTAAAAAATCAATACAGAAATGGGCATTAAGTCATTTTCAACTCCTTCATCTTCATGAATTTTGTCTTCTAAAATGCATTGCAGGCTCCCACAAGGCAGTAATTCTGTCTTCAGGGGTCTTTTCCTTGTCAGGGCAAAGATGATGATCAGCCTAGGGGATCCTCATTCCACCTCCCTGGTTGCCACTAGCAATTGGCCATTAACTGATGTTATTTAAATGTTCCTTGTTGGAAATAATTAATAGACTCATCTTGTGTACCATCAAGAAAATGCCTCCGAGACTTCTGCAAGTCACTGCATCTAATTAACTCTCCAGCCATCTATGTTAGGTGCCAGAAATGTCTAACGAGGAAAGCTTACAAAGTGAGGAAAGCCACTGTATGGTGTGTGCTCACTTAGCTCCTGGGTATTCACTTACCACACCTGATGGGAACCCAGCCCTGCAACCAATGGGGATTTAGTAAAAATAACATAGATATGTGGGCAATTGCCATCTCTTAAAAAAAGGCTTAGTCTTGCTTTTAAAAGAATGGGCAAGAAATCATCATGAGTTATTTTAAAACAAAAGCAAACAGAAAAACCTCATGAGGGTGGGGAGAGAGAAAGTGGTAAAGTGAGACTAAGCCCTGTGGTTCCTCTACCTTCATCCTTGAGGATGTCAGGAGAGGTTAAAGCCAGGGGTGTCCACTGGTGAGAGAGTGGAGAATGGATAGGAGGGGGCAAAGCTGGAACAAAGGAGTCGGCAAGATCGTTCTCAGAATGTCATGACTCTTAGGACAAAGAGGCTTGCAATGCTAATGTGTTCTCTACAGAATAGCATCAAGCACAAAACGCCAAAAACTAAACAAAATTTACCAATGAGCTTTTGATGTTCCTCTATTTAAGTGTGAGATAAAGCTTGGCAAGGGGACTGTTAGGGTTCGGATCTAGAGTGCCCCCCAAAGCTCATGTGTTGGCAGCATGTTCAGAGTTGAAATAATTGGTCACTAACCTCCCCCAGCCACACCCCACCTGCCTACAGTTACCACCCCATAAGTCTATTCACATTATTAATCCATCTAGTGGATTTATCCACTAATTAGGTTGAGCCCTCATGATTCAATTATTTCAACTAGGAACATGCTGCCAACACATGAGCTTTTGGGGGCACGCTAGATCCGAACCCTAACAGTCCCCTTGCCAGGCTTTATCTCACACTTAAATAGAGGAATGTCAAAAGCTCATTGGTAAAAGATTTGGCATTTTGTACTTGATGCTATTCTGTAGAGAACACATTAGCATTGCAAGCCTCTTTGTCCTAACAGTCATGACATTTTGAGATGGATCTTGCCGACTCCTTTGTTCCAGCTTTGCCCCCTCCTATCCATTCTCCACTCTCTCACCAGTGTGGTCTCTCTGGACACCCCTGGCTTTAACCTCTCCTGATGTCCTTGAGGATGAAGGCAGAGGAAGCACAGGGCTTAGTCTCACTTTACCACTTCTCTCTCCCCGCCCTCATGAGGATTTTCTGTTTGCTTTTGCCATGGGGCACGGCTTTGAGAGCTATGTCTGTCCTTGATCCACTCCCCCCCAACCCCCATCTCTGGATGCCATGAATTGAGCAGTTTCCCTCTACCATGCCCTGCTGCCATGTTTCTGCTTTGGAAACATGTTCAGCTGACCATGGACTGAACCTCTGAAACTAAATAAATAAACTAAATAAATCTTTCTTCCTCCAAGTTATTCCTGGCAAATGTTTTGGTCACAGCAATGAACCATATGACTAACATAGGGATCCCAGGATGACATATGAGGAGGTTGGAGTAGGAAAGGAGGCCTCTGTTGGCTGTTCTGAGGTAGGCACGGAACCTTCAGCACTGGCTGAACACGTGGCACCTGGTGGGACTGAGCTCAGAGCCTTCAGCCCTGAACTTCACTTACTCCTCAAGTTAGCCCTGTAGGGTAGGTAGCTGCTATGATCATGCTTAGTTTTGGAGTAAGTGATATGGTTAGATATAAAATGTCCCCCGAAGAGCTCATGATTAAGTCATGAGGGCTGTGACCTCGTCAGTAGATGGTCCCATTATGGTGGATTTACTGGGTGTAGCTTAAGCAGGTGGGTGTGGCTGGTCCTTATGGGTGCGGTCTTGGGGACTGTGCTTGTGTCTTTGGATCAACTTCCTGACTTCTTTGTTTCCAGCTTCTGTGATGTGAGAGAGCAGAGCCTTGCTCTCGCCCTGTCTCTGCTTCCTGTGGTCATGCCTGAGGCCGGGCCTGACCGGGACTGAACCTCTCCCAAAACTGAACAAATAAATCTTCCTTCCTCTAAGTTGTGTCATCGGCTGTTCTGGATTATAGCAGTGAGAATATTGACCAAGACAGTAAAGAAACCTCAAAGAGGCCAAGTTCGTGTTCTTAAATAATCAGAAGGCTTTAGGATTGAAGTTGTCTCAATACTTTGAGTTTCTACCCAATGAACAGCATTTTAGTCAGCTTTTATTATTGCTGTGACCAAAATACCAGATAAGAACTACTTATGGGAGGAAAAGTTTATTTGGGCTCACAGTTTTGAAGGTTCAGTCTATAGGTAGCCAGCTCCAAGGCAGAAACTACAGTGGTGAGGCATGGCAGAGGGACTCTGCTCTCACATCATGGGAGCCAGAAGCAGAAAGAGTTTGAGGAAGGGACTGGAAGCATACAGAGTCCTTGAGGCCCTGCCCCACCCACGCCCTCCAGCCAGGCCTCACCTCTGAACCTTGCTGCACTGGGGACCTGCTTTCAACACATGAGATTCTGAGGGCATTCCAGACCCAAGCCACAACAAACAGCCACCCAGTTTGGTATGCAAAGGAATGGAAACCTAACTAAGAAGTCTAATTTTTCTAACAGAGAGCTGGGACTCAGCCAATCACAAGCTGCTCTGAGCTTTAGCCAATCTCAGATTGCCAACTGATCAGACTATGTCCAGAGAAAGCAAAGGCTATCTTTAAGCAACCAAGCTATTTCTGTACTTCCTGTTCTGTCTATAAATACACTGCCCGTGTTGCAGAGCAGAGTTCTCTGAATCTCTTCTAGACCTCTGTATTGCCAAACTCACAATTCAAATTTTGCTCAAATAAACTCTGTTAAATTAAACTTGTTAAATATTTTAAATATTTTTCCTTCTTCTTCTTCTTTTTTTTTTTTTTTTGGTACTGGAGATAGAAACCAAAGTCAATCCCCAAGGACATTCTAACTCTGAGTTATACCTCCTGGTCCTTTATATTTTTTATTTTGAAACAGTGTCTCACTAAGTTGTTGAGGGTATTGCTAAATTGCTGAGCCTGGCCTCGAACCTGAGATCCTCCTGCCTCAGGCTCTCAAGTACTGGAATTACAGGTGTGTACTACCATGTTCAGCTTAAATATCTTTCTTTTAAGAACATTATACTAATAAAAATGCAGGCCTTTAAGTCACAGTTAGTCTTCAAACTCAAACCAAAACATTTTAATAGTTAACAGTGGCACAAAATTACCTAGGGATATGCTAAAAAGTTTAAAGGTATTCAAAGCCATAAAAACTAAATGCATTTAAAAAATAATGATCAGAGATTACTTGTTTCATCACAGATTAAATGCATATAAGAAAAATACTGTGCTGAATAACTCTCTTCAGAAGAGAAACTATTTTGAAAACTTGTGGGTCCTACATTTTCTAATGGCTACCATGGTACTCATGGAACAGTATAACAGTAGTCCCTCCCTTATCCACAGGAATAGGTTCCAAGACCCTCAGAGGATACCTGAATCTGCAGAGTATGTATATAATCATGCTATTTCCTATAATATACACCTATGATAAATTTACAAAATTGGCTCCAAATGAGATTAACAACAATAAAAAATAAAGTGATTATAACACCTATAACAAAATGTGATCAATGTGGTATCTCTCCCTCTCTCAAAATATCTTATTGTACTATAGTCACACTTTTCCTTGTGAAGATGTGAGATGATTTACTTCCAAAGGGATGAGATGAAGTGAGGTGAATGATATAGGTGTTATGACACAGCATTAGGCTATGATGTAACCATTTATTTAACACAAGCACTCTGATACTAATTCAATCATAAACAAGACAGCTACTAAGCCTCTAACGAGTAATTAGCGTACACAGTATGGATTCGTGGGACAAAGGGATGATTCCTGCCTCAGGCAGGAAAGCACAAGATTTCACTGCTCAGAACAGTACACAATTTAAAACTTATGAATTGTTTATTTCTGGAGTTTTCCACGTAATATTTTTGGACCATGCTTGACTATGGATAACTAAAACCAAAAAAGCAAAACCTCAGTTGGGGTAGAGGAAGACTGCTCTATTAGCCCGATTCTTTCCATTGGGCAGAAAAACCTTATATAAACCTTCTCCTCTGCTGGCCTGTGAGCTCACCATGGCAACAAAAGCAGGTATCCATTGCACCTATCTGTAGTCCCTAACACAGGAAATATCCTTATATGCGCACCCTATGGAGAGGGAGAAGGGCTTTCCTGGCTGCAAGCTGACTGACATTCCCTTAGCTAGGCGGGAGAGGGCCTAGGGGACCAGGAACAATCACACTAGTGAGCCTGTATGGCCTTCGGTGGCAGCAGACCTGTCAGAGGATGCTCAGCTGCAGCCAGGAGGCAGTGGGGCCCTGGAAAATATCGTTGGGTAGGAGGCAGGGGCACCACCATTTCCATAATAAGGGTGTGTGGATGAGAGACATATCCCAGTCTCTGGGTGGGAGGAGGCATTTGTGTGCAGGGGATGTTTGTGAGTTGGAGACTGGCTGTGAAGGAGGCTCAATTTCATTATTTTGGGAGAAAGCCAGAGTACGACAGTAGACAGATCACAGGCCTACAGCAACATCCAAGCAAAAATTATGGTGTGAATCAAAGCGATCCAAAAGTTGGATGAATATAAAAGAATATCTTGGTTTCCTCTATTATGTTCATTAAAAATATTTATTTATATAGATCCTAGTTTATCTCAGAAAGGATGAAAGGTAGCTTACAAAGATATCTTGTATAGAACAAAGAAGTATAAATTAAAAACAGAACTAAATGCTTTTTAAATTAAGGAAAAGAAAGAAAAATCTACGTGGTTTGGGATCTAAATTGGTTCTAGGAGTTAAAGCTAAAATGCACGCCATAAAAAGGTTATTGATGTATCTCTGGTATTCTATTAGATAAGGCAGGAGCCATCTGTCTAAGCCTAATCATAATATATTACTAGAGAATATGGACTCAATCACACACATTTCCTGTGATACTTCAATCATCATATGAAACCAGGTAAGAGAGTATTTTGCTTGACAATGAAAAATCCAAAAGACAATGGCCTCATAAAATTTCTATCCAAAGTACTGTGGAGGTCAATTTTTTAAAAAGGACAGTGACTATCTACAAACTCAGGTGCTGGCTGATTAAGAATCACTGAAGAATGAGGAGCCATTAGGTGCTATATTAAATCAAATGCCTACTTAATAGCTGAAAGTAGCCGAGAAAGGTTAGGGGGAAAAAACCTATTAATTTTGATGACATATGTAAGACAGGATAGCAATGTTTCTTTTGCAAGCACACTCTCAAAGAAAACAAGTCTTTATTAACTTTTTACATGGAAATGGAATCTTAAAACACACTTAAGGACATTAAATGAAGATTCTGAATGGGAAAATAAAGTTTGATTGATTAGAAAGTAGTTTAATTCATAAAGTGATGGGTTTTTCCTCTTTACGGATTATTTTGTAGGAACACTAAAGCCCCTCAGGGAATACAGTTGTCAATGTACAGTTGTCAGTGAATAGAATGATTCAGTAATGTCTACAGTTGGCAAGCAGGTGCCATGGAGTTTTAAGAAAGATCTAGAAATTCTCAGGTCAGTTCTCAACATTTCCACAATCTACCTGCCTTAGAGTTGCTGGGAGCACACATAAAAAATCCAGATCCTCAGCTCCTCTCAATCAGACTCTCTGGGATGCCTTAGAGTTGCTGGGAGCACACATAAAAAATCCAGATCCTCAGCTCCTCTCAATCAGACTCTCTGGGATGAAGCCTGGGAACCTGCATTTCTTAAGCTCATGGATCCACATGCCCCTGTTTCAGGGTATCAAGGGTCAAAATTTGGCCAAAATTGCTCAGGGATGATATATATTATGGCTCATCTATTACAATACTGGATAATGCCAGAGTCACAAGCCAAACGCATATGGTATCACTGCCCTCAGAATCTGGGGTCTACAAAATCCAGGAAGTGGTGTGCCCAAATGTCAGGTGTCTGGGGTATGTGGGGTGGGGTCCCAGGTGTTCAGAGGAGCAAGTGCATTCTTCTTATATAGTCAGCCTGTGAATTCAGCTCTATCAAGTTAGTTATGGTTTGGATTTAAAATGTCCCTCAGACCTCATGTGTTAGACAGGGCGGCCATCTTCAGAGGTGGGATGTGGCTGCTGGGAAAGGGTCCCTGAGGGTGTGGCTAGGGATAGTGTTTTCCTGAGGAGGCTCTTGCAGCTTCCTGCTTCTCCTTCTCCTACCACAAGGAGCTGACACAAGTGCGCTTGCTTGCTCTCTCTCTGTCCTTCCTGTCTTGATGCCCTAAATACCTGCAGCCCAGGCTCCTGCTTACAAGCTGACCTAACATGAACTGAAAACTCCAGAACTGTGGACAAATCAACTCCTTCCTCTAAGGTTTGTGTGTGAGGTGTTTGGGTCACAGTGATGAGACTACTGATAAAACAGAGGTCAAGGACTATGATAACAAACAGTGGGTTTTACTCACTTAATTCATTATTTGTTGAGGTCCTGCTATGCGTACTTCCCTGAGCACTAGGCAATGGTGGGTGTATATGACAGAGCCAGGCCTCAAGGGAGTGTATGCCTGTTGCTAGAAGTAAGAGGTACAGAGATTCCAGAAAACCAAGGAAGGGCTGATAAAGAGGAGCAGTGGGGTCTGTGGCTAAGAGTGGGAAGAAGCAGTCCTTCCTCTCCTGGCCATGTTGTAATCTGGAGGCCACAGGGTGACCACCGCCACCTCAGAGCCCTGGAAGGCCCCTCCCTGATCTTACCATCTCCCCTCTTCACACATGGCAGGAGGCTGGGCCATGTCAGCATATCAGCACAGAGAAAGAAATGGAAACTCTTCTGGGAACTGAGAGGGGAGGTGAGGAGGGACTTGCTTAAGCATGCAACTTGAAGGACAAGGCAGGAAGCATTTACCTCTGCTATAGTCTGTACTTTCTGTTACAGTTAGGTGGTGCTATACAGTTAAATTAGAATGATTTTTCAGTGCATCCCAGTGGAAATCATAAGCCAAATGCATATGGTATCACTGCACTCAGAATCTCGGGTCTGCAAAATCTAGGAAGTAGTGTGCCCAAATGTCAGATGTCTGGGGTATGTGGGGTGGGGGTCAGCCTAAGGGTGGGGGGTGCACTGCAGCATAGCCGGGTAGGGGGTGTGACTGTCAAAACCACTTTCACAGGTGGAGGAAATGAAGAAGCAGTTGAGAAGAGGAAAAGCCCAAGGAATGATGTGAGTCCTAGGGTCTAAGAGCTACTCAATCTTCTGGCCAAGAGCTGCCAGTAAGGGCAGTGCTGATGACAGGTCACCCAGGATCCAGAACCATGTCTGTACCCAACTGTGAACAGATGATCCTTTTCACCTGTTTCACAATTTATGTTGAAGCAAAATTAGAAGTACTCAGGAATGATATGCATTATGTTCCAACTATGACCCTAGATCTATTTCTTATAAGCAGTATGATTCTTGGCAAGTCACTTAACCACTCTGTGCCTCAGTTTACTCATTTATACAACGGGCTAGTAATAGCACCAATTTCATGGGCTATGAGCTTTAAATATAAGAAACCCAAAACAGTGTGTCACACAAAAGTAAGCACCCAGTCTTTTAGCTATTATTCTTTTCCTATTCAAATGTTCAACAAAAACAAAACAGAAACAAACGTCTGAATAGACCAGTTATTTTGAAAATATTAAGTGCATGAAATGTCTAGTTTCTGAGGAACAAAAGGTACATCCTTTGAAGAAGCGTAAATGTTTAGAGAAGTGACAGTCTATTGATATCATTTCTGGAAAGCTATTTGTTTGGTTTCATCCATTGGCATACCTGTGTAACACCTACATCCACACACCTGGCTTAAGCTCCCTGTCCCCTACACTGATTTCCTGGAAACTTTCCCTTTCATCTCCCTTCAAATCCGTAGAGTTCTTTATTGTTTATTTGTTCTTATTGAACAAACCTGCCTTGAATTTCCATTTCAGCCTGGCTTTCTTGAATATAGTCCTTCCTAGTTGTCCTTCAACAACAAACACTTATCAAATGCTGTTTCTATGCTAGTTAAGGATGTCCTGCATTTTTATGCATGCCTCTGTTTTTCATATTGGGTCATTATTTTCTTCCAGAATTTGATAATTGTGTTAACATAATAATGGATTGCACTAGGATAAAATTCCATTCTGGATGTCATGGGCACTTATCCTTTGTGGGTTCTCCGATTCTTTTGAACACTCTATCAATATTTTGACAGTCTCAGACAGTTTGATACCCACCTTTCCAACTTTTCTTGCTTTCCTTGAAGCTATGAGTGATCATTTAAAAAATATCAAAGACTTTGTTTGAGGTTCTGGGAAAGCGTCTAAAGGTAGACTTACTCAGCTGGGAGACAGGCTCTTTTTCAGTCCTTCACTCCCATCCATTACCAGCTGGGAAAGCAGATGTGATGGAGGCTTCAGTGGCTATTTGGGGCCGAAAGATAATAGTAAGCAGGGAAACCATGCAAAAAAAAAAAAAAAAAAAAAAAGCAGTGATTCCTTGATGATGGTAGGGTTGCCATGCCATTCTAAAACTGCCTATCTTGGGACTTATTTTATAAAAAGGAAAATAAACTGCCTCATGTAGGCCTCTTCCATCTTGTCTTTTCTATTATATTTTGTCCACCTTAATCGGCTATGGACTGAATATTTATACCCCCACCTCCATACATATGTTGGAACCATTAATCTCCAATGTGATAGTACGAATTGGAGATTTGGGGAGGTGATTAGTTTGTGGGACCCGTATGAAGGGATAAGTGCCCTTATACATGAGGCCCCAGAGAACTGCCTTGCCCTTCTGCCACGTGAGGACACAGCTACAAGGTGTCATCTATGAAACAGGAAATCAGCCTTCACCACGCACCAAATCTGCCAGCACCCTGAAGTTAGACTTTCCAGCCTTCAGAACGGTGCAAAATAAATTTGCTATGTTTATAAGCTAACCAGTCTGTGGTACTTTGTTATAACAGCCTGAAAGGATTAGTAAATAATCATATATATATATATATATACACACATATACATATATATACATATACATATATGTATATATATATACTGTGTGTGTTGTATGTACGTAACCATATATTCATAAAACCCATTTATAAAATTGCACCGTTATACAATATACCATATTTCTATATGATATATATTGTAGACAGTACTATAATATATATATGTGCTATACTATATAACATATTTCATATAGCAAAGGTGGAGTAAAGTTTTGACTCCAATTTTGGTATTTTCATATGAAAGATATTACTGAATTTAACAATATTGCCAGAAAACGAGAAACAGACATCATGTACCTCCGCATATTATGCAACAGGACTCATTCAGCACCATCTATGACATAGTCTAACAAAAACATGGAAGTGGAATCTGGGCAAGCCTCTGCACCTAACTGTGGATGAACAGGAAATACTGAAAGCACAATAACATCGTCTACAATACCAGAGAGATGCAGTCATTGAAAACCACCAAGTAGAGAGCTCTCACAGGAAAAACGATCCTGCTGATTAAAGAATAAATTGCAAGGTAGAGGGAAGGAAAAGCAACTTACGGATTCAAAGAGATTTGAAATGCATCAACAAGTGCAATGTGCAGAATCCTCTTTGGAGACTGAGTTAAACAAACCAGGTGAAAACCAATGCGAGCCAATCAGGGAAATGCAAAGCAGTATATCGATATCTGATGATACTGAGAGATTAGTGTCAATTCTCAAAGTTGTAATAATGGTCTTATAGTTATTATATATTTTAAATTCTTAAGTACTTGTTTGTAGAGAGAGATACTAATACATTTATGGATAAAATGACATGGTATCTGGAATTTGATTCCAAATAATCCAAGGATGGGGAAAGAAGGAAGAATATAAATAAAATAAAATAGACCATGTCTCGTACTTCAGGCCACTATAGCAAACATACTACAGATTGGGTGGCGTAAGCAATAGAAACTTATTTCTTAAGAGTTCAAGATCAAGGTGTTTCCCACTTGCATCCCTCTTCCTGGTTTGCAAACGGGTACTTCCTTGCTGTGTTCTCACAAGGGGAAGAGAAGATTGTGTCTCTCAAGTCTCTTCATCGAAGGGCACTAACCATGCATGAAGGCGCCACTCTATGACCTAATTACCTTCCAAAGGCCCCACCTCCAAGTACCATCACTTTGGGGATTAAGAATTTGGAGGAAATAAACACTGAGTCCACAGCACCATGTGTTGGTGACCAGAACAGGTAAAAGATGGACATACTGGCATTTTTTCAAACAGGTCCTTCTAATGTTTTTATATATTTTTAAATTTCCATAACTTTTATTTATTTTTAGTTTTTAGTTTTTTAGTTTTTATTTGAAAACAGGGTCTTGCTAATTGCTGAGGCTGGCCTTGAACCTGTGATCTTGCTGTCTCAGCCTCCCAAGTACTAGGATTATAGGCATGAGCTACCATGCCCAGCTCCATAATTTTTATTAAAGGAAATATTTAAGGATTCAATTCAACAAGAGTCTTATATTCTTTAGTAGACAATAATTTTTCTGAGAAAACAATTTTTTTTTGTGGTACTGGGGATTGAACTCAGGGGCATTATACCTCTGAGCTATACCCCCAGCCCAGTTTTTTATTCTTTATTTTGAAACAGGGTCTCATTAAGTTGTGGAGTGCCTCACTAGGTAGATGAGGCTGGCCGCAAACCCGGATCCTCCGGTCTCAGCCTCCCGAATGCTGGGATTACAAGCGTGCGCCACCACGCCCGTCTAAGAAAACAAGTTTTTTTCTAATTTGGCAGATTCCTCTCTATAGAATCAATACTTAATAAAATCAGAAGCCTATTTAACCTGGCATAAGAAATTCAAAACACTGGAATCAAGGATTTCATGTTAAGGAATCTAAATCCCAGGGAAAGCATAAACTATTCATTATTAAGGTTTTCCCCTGAAGCCCCTTGTTTTCATGTGTCTCAAACTTTTAGGGATTTTCATGACTGATAAACTTATAAGGACATTCATGACTGATAATGAAATTATCTTTTGATGATTTAGCATCCAATCCTTTCTAGTTGATTTCTTGAGTCACCCAAAACCCCACAGGTTACTTTTGGTCCCCTTAAAGGCTGTAGGACAGTGAATATTGCTTGCTCGTGTAAATACAATATATTTTACATAGTCCTGGAAGAGAGTCCTGCGTGTAGATAGAGTCTACAGTTAAGGCATTCTTGAAGCAACCTCTCCAACAGCAGAACATCAGAACCAATTCCAGAGAAGCTGTTCTGGCCACAGCAGGGCATTCACAGATCACCCTTGCTCAAATCCTTATTTTCCAGTTGAGCAATTTCTTTCATGATTGGCAAGGGGAGGTTTCCAGAAAAGCCACTGGCATTGCAAGTCCCTACCGGCGCCACTAATTCAGCAAGAAATTTCCGCACCAACTACTTGAGCCTGCTAAAGTTCTCTAAAATTTTACTGTGTAAAGGGAGAATCAGGGACAGGCAGCAGCAGTAATATAACCTGGGAGCTTTTCAGAACGGCACTCCCCCACCCAGACCCACTGCATTTTTAACTGGATTCTTAGTACATTCATATGCGTGCTTTCATTTGATAACTGATCCTTTAAGTAACAACCAAGGCGTGTGCCCAATATCACCCTGTATCCATTCTATAAGAGTTGGCAGCGAAACGTTCAATGTGAATTGGCCATGTGGCTGGTATTCTATAACAGAATTAAGTACTATTCTCCAAAGAGGTGTTTTTGTTGTTGTTGTTTGGTGTGTGTGTGTGTGTGTGCGTGTGTGTGATTCATGGTAAGACAAAAAGAAAACACAAACAGCTCAGGAATAATCTACCACACCTGATAACTCTTTATCTATTTCTTGCCAGAGAAAACTATGAACAGGCTCTGACTGGCCAGGAAAGATTTCTTCTGATTGCTTGTTTGTCCTTGTGGATAAGTTATAGAAGCCATTACAAGACAAGGCAATGTAGATAACAGTTGCTTCTCCTTGATCCTATGTTCTCTTAAATTATACACTACAGGGTAGAGTTATTGGTTAACATTTCCTATGTCTGAAATTCTTCAAAGTCCAGAATTTAACAAAACACAGTTCAGGACTGATGCTGTGATACCATCTCCCTCTCCCTCTGTTGTCCCTTTCTTCTATATTGGTTAAATGTCTTTATGTGCCTGTCATCTGATAAGCAGCCATGAGATGAAAAGAAAGAGCCCCTGAATTGCAACTTTCACTGTGCTATTTTTCAGTGAATTATATGAATTCAGGACAGGCATCCAAGGTGCCACAGAACACCCATGGGTGGAGCATTTGAATCTATTTTTAAGTTACAATCTTTTGGCTGCCAAAAAGGATTTAGGCATTTTATCACTGTTTTCTTCATCTTTTCTCCCCCAAATTCTTCGAAGTCCAGAATTTAACAAAACACAGTAACCAGTAAAACAAAACAAGAAAAAAAAAAGCACCAATAGAGAAGAACAGGAAAGAGACAATACAGAAAAAGAAGACGATTTCAGTTTTGTGCTTGTGTATTTACTTTTTTGTGACATTTTATTTTTATTTTATGTTTCAGTTTGGAGCTTTACGTTTTCGATTGTGACTTTTTAGAAAAGCAATTCACCTTGAAAGCCAACATTTTCCAAGGCCACATGATTGAGGGAAGAGTGATTTGGCATTCTGGAAAAACAAAGCCGGAAGGAGGAACACAGCAAAACCAAAGGTTGGTGAAAGAAGGTAGGAGCCGGCTGCTTTCCAAAAGGAGGAAAAAGTTCAGATGTTGGTAGGACAAGGATGAAGGGGGCCATATTGGATTTTAGAAGCTGCCAGGATCCTTAGGAAAAGATCTAGTGCTCTAGCCTCCTGGGCCAGTGAGCTGGAGAGGAGCCTGTTGGTAGAATTACCAGATACTTTTCCGTGAATCCTAGATACCCAGGGGTTAGCCTCCCAGCGCGTTTCCTGCCAGGCTCTGAGCCTTGGAGGGAGGCCTGGCTTCCAAGCACTGCTTGAGCATCAGGATGTTAATGGCTGAGGACCTACTCAGACACATGGTCTGGGCCGTTTACTATGAGAACACTTCTGGGATCTATGAAAAGGGGCCCAGGGTTAGACCAAGGAGAACTCAGGGACTCTGGGCTTGTTGATCAGAAGCCCCAGAGGGGCAGGGTAGCCAACGCAGATATAGAATAGGCTGAAAGTCAAGGCGAGGCCTCTTGAACTGGGGCAGTCCTCAACAGAGAACAGCACCTGGACATGGTGCTACTCCCCTGAGGATCCATCACAGTCCCCAAAGAATTTGAATCTGTCCCAAAGGGGAAGAAAGGGACCGGGAAACCCCTGAGAGATTGAGATTAAAGTAGAAGAAACAGAAGTACCTTTCTACCATCTGCAGAAATAGGAAGTTCTCACTCTAGGCTTAAATATTGGAGGGACAAATCAATAATGTTGTATTTTTACATCTCAGCTTCACATTTTTAATAAACATACACATATGAATAGAGACAAATGGAACTGAAAGTTGAACTAACTCCCATTACTGGAGAGCAAGAGAGAGGGGCCCACTTAACATATCTGAGGTAATGTTGCCAACTTCCTTTATGGGCGTGACCTGAGGAACAGGTGGGCTCAGGAAAAGAGAGATGTCTTCAGCCATCTGCAAGAGGTTCTTGGAGAAGGAAAGGAGCAGGAAAAAAAGGGCATTAAGGGAAGTATTCCAGGTGGCCTTAGTAGATGTACAGAATATATGTTGACTGTGAAGTTTATCTATATTTCCCCAAGCTAATCAAATTAACTATAAGTTCCTTTAGCAGCAAACTAATAACTCATTAAATAAGTAGCAAACACTCCCGCACACCCCAGAATACAGCCGAGTAGGTGCCTACTGTTTTCTCCTACAAGCTTTGTTGGCTCTTTCTATATTTGCATAGTTAAGGCAATCGTTTTCAAAATACTATGAACTATTTATCCTGTCAAAATGGAACTCACCTGTTTAGTTATTTTGGCACACCACATCTCCCATCATTCTTGCTGGGGCAAAAAAAAAAAAAAAAAAAAAAAAAGCACTTGAGGAATTAGTTGCCAGCAAAAGATTTATCTTTCTACCCATTACTTTGACCATCGCAAAGTCTTCACTTAAGAGACTGGCGATTTTCTAAGTGAAAATGGAAGTGGTGTGCCAGCACACGTCCTCTCAGAGTTCCAAGAATCACACTGTTACACAATCTTGTGTGATAATGTAGATAATGAGAGTTGCTATCCTCGGGATCTACACGCTCCACTGCAAACACAAAACATGCATTTCCTGCCCAAAGCATCTTTAGGAACCTGAAATTGTAGTATGAGTAGAGTTTTTTTAGAGTGATATGGAAATTTCAATCTTACACATACATGGAAGAATATTAAATCACACACTTTTTTCAAGTCAAATCTCTATTGTGAGTGTCATCACCACCATTATTAGGAAACCACGGCTATGTCAGAGCAGTAGGAAGCCTGTGTCTCTCCATGCAGATGAAACTTCCAGAACTCTGTGGTGGAGAATATTCAGGACCAGAAGCAAATGGCACTGACCGGTTACATACATTAGCATCCATTACAATTATTACTACTAAGAATCGATGCTTTGAGACTATGAATAAGTTGAATTAATTTCCATTAAATTTAAATTCCTGACAATAAGTTGAGGGGAAATTTTACTAAAATATACTTATTTTCAAGAATATTATAGGATAAATATAATAAAATCCAATATAGCAATATGTCCATATAACATTCAGAGAAAGTTTTGCTTAAAAACTATTTTAAGCAGCTGGGCTGGTGGCACATGCCTATAATCCCAAGACTTGAGTAACTGAGATAGGAGGATCACAGGTTTGAGACCAGCCTCAGCCAACATAGTGAGATCTTTACCAACTTAGCAAGACCCTGTTTCAAAATTCAAAAATATATAAAGGGCTGGGGCACAGCTCAGAGGTAAAATACCCCTATGTTCAATCCCCAGCACCAAAAAAAATCCATTTTAAATTTTTAAAATTATGAAATACAGCATATACACAAATGGAGGAAAACATAGTCTTACTGTCCCTAATTTTGGCTGAATTAAATTTGTGATCTATAATTCAAGCATTCAGTGGTCATATAACCATAAAATCCATAGTAAATAATTAGATGATTAAGAATAAACTATTGAAAATATTCTTTGCTAAGGTTTCAGAAAGTCTCATGTGAACTGATGGAATCCTTTAAGTTCTTAGATTTAAAAAAAAAAAAGGATAATTCAGCTTTTTCTAAAAAAAAGTCAATAGCTTCATGTTATGCTTTTAAAAAATTCTTTTGGAGCTAACCTAATTATGAAATCACTTGGTAATTAAAAAGAGAGAAAATTGATTTTTCATTGGCACTTTTAAATCATACACGTGGGTAAAAGTGTTACTGCATAACAATTCGAGTTACTCACGTTCAGAGTTGTAAAAAATGGACATTTATAATTAAAATATAAAGTTGGGAGTCTGTGAATTTGCTTTACAGACACTTAAAATCCTCAGATTCTAATTAAATGGCAGACATAAGATAATAAAATGCAATAAGGTAATAAAAGCTTCTGATCGAGATGGCAGAGGCGAAGCAGACTGTAAGGGAAAGAGCCAGATAATTGCGGCTCACCACGGTGATGGCCAAGGGCATATGCTCAGGTTCAACTTTAGCCTCAGAGGCTTGGATGGACTCAGAGTTTTGATCGCGAAAACCGAGGGTGAGAAAGAGTTCATCAGCTTGAACACGCATCCCTGCCGCTGGGGTAGGGCAGAGGAGAGGGCTGACAGAAACACAAAAGGAAAAAAAGAGGCAAGGTTAAGAAGAAAGTTGCTTCAGAACTGCTGTAGAAAACAACACTGCACCGCGCTTGGCTGAGGCGGGTGCTGCAGAGCTGGCGGGCTCGCTGGGATCCCCTGGTGCATGCAAGGTTGTGGTGGGCGCCATTCTGGGAAGGTGGGTACTCACCAAAGCTTGCGGCTTTGGGGAAGATAAATGCCTGCACCTTTCTCTCTCCTGGACATAGCAGCAAATATTGCCCTGGGCAAACCCTTGGGAGCAAACCAGCTAAATAACATATACAGGGAGCCAAAGGCCACCCAGCTCAGCAGTCCACTGACCGCACAGACATCAGTGTGTGTGTGTGTGTGTGGGGGGGGGGTGTCACGTGGGGCGCAAGGCGTGGCATGGCGCATGCGCTTTTCCTGCGCACTTAGCTCTCACCGGGCATGCGCAGGGAGGGATGCACCTGCTGGTACTGACTGAATATGCCATGACGCCAAGTGCTCTGCGCTGGCGCCTGGGCCCTCTGTGGAGCTTCCAGGGCCACCTTGCGGCAGCAGAGAAGGTGGGGGTGAGATTGTATTAATAATCCAGGCTCATCAGCGCTTCTTCCCTCAAGCACACAAAGCTACCCCCCCCCCATTCTGTGCCAGGGAGAGATTGCGACACCCCGGGGCCTTCCTCTCCACAACACCAGAGAACTATTGCTGGAGTTCCTCAGTGGAGCTGCCAAAGCCACCCGTGAACCAGAAATGGGTGGGATGAGTGTTTTGAAGCAGGATGTTGATCTAGATATGAAAATAAGTATACAGCACCCACCGCCATGCAGAGCCAGATGCGGTGTCACCGTCTCCATGTCCAGAGACATTCAGAGGACACACAGCGAAGGACTGAACATTTGAACCAACACCTGGTGGAGTCTAGATTTAGAAGGCCTTGAAAGAACTCCCTTCACCTTATAAAACTCCGCAAGGAGGAATTTTAATCTTTTTAATGTTAGTCTTTTATTTCACTGGTATTGACATCTTTGTTTTCTGCATTATTTGTTATTGCTGACTTTTATACAACTTTTTGCTTTGTTTTAAATTCAATAATTGGATTTATTCATTCTCTCCTTTTCCAGTCTCATTTTTATAGTCTCTCCTCCTATTTTGTCTTTCTTTTATTATTCTTCTCCCTTCCCTCCCCTCTTTTGTTTTTTTCTTCTTTTCCTTTTCTTTTAATGTTCAATATAGCTTAATAATCATTTTGCATTTTTATTGCCTAATTTTTCAGCCCATTCTATATAATTACTCCCCTTTGGTTCTCTTTGTATAGTGGAGTAGAACATTTCCAGGGAGTTTTTATTATATGTTAGTGTCATGGTTAGGTATAGAATGCCCCCTGAAAACCTCATGGTTAAGCTCAGGGTTGACAGGTAATGGATTTATCTGGGTGGAGGCCAGAGAAGGCGGGTCACCAGGGTGTGCCTTGGGGGTTGTGCTGGTGTCTTGAATCCCCTTGCTTGCTCTTTCTCTCTGCTTCGGGTGTCCATGATATGAGAAGCAAAGTCTTGTGTTCTCCTCCCTCTCTCGGCTTCAAGCCGAGATCTGCAGTCAAGCCCCGAGATCTGCAGTCCCCAGCCTCACACAGACTGAACCCAAGGATACCATGAGCAAATAAAGCTTCCTTCCTGTAAGTTACATGATCAGGTCTGTGGATTACAACTGAGAATGTTGACTGAGACAGTTAGTATATGGCTTGCTTTCAAGCTGTCACTGTTACTAGTGGTAATTCCTTCCTCTCAAAGCAGTGCTGGGGACTCACAGTGTGTGGCACCTTGAACATGTAAATGAGTGTTTTGATGCTGAGTTATAACCTCAGCCTGGGGCACATGGTAAAGAGAAAGCAATTTATTAAGAAGCCCTTCACAGCTGGGCGTGGTGGCGCACACTTGTAATCCCAGCATTCGGGAGGCTGAAACCGGAGGATCCAGGTTCACGGCCAGCCTCAGCTACCTAGTGAGGCACTCTGCAACTTAGTGAGACTCGGTTTCATAATAAAGAATAAAAAATAGGGCTGGGGGTATAGCTCAGAGGTAGAATGTCCCTGAGTTCAATCCCTAGTACCGCAAAATAAATAAATAAATAAATAAATAAATAAATAAATAAATAAGAAGCCCTTCACATAACACAGCTTCGGAGAGATATCCATCCAAACAGATGCACAAATCTCAACATAGAAACACAGAACACAAGAGAAAACAAGGTAATAAGAAATGTCCAAATGTTCAAAACTTCCCAATAATTGAATCTGTAGAGACTAGAGGAAATGGTAAAGATTTTAAAAAGTTGACTGTTAAATTATCAATGAATCAAAAAGAATGAACTTGAGCCGGGCGTGATGGCGCACGCTTGTAATCCCAGCATTCGGGAGGCTGAGAAGGGAGGATCCGGGTTCGCGGCCAGCCTCAGCTACCTAGTAAGGCACTCCGCAACCTAGTGAGACCCGGTTTCAAAATAAAGAATAAAAAATAGGGCTGGGGGTATAGGTCGGAGGTAGAATGCCCCTGAGTTCAATCCCCAGTACCACAAAAAAAAAAAAAAAAAAAAAAGAATGAACTCTCTGGATGTGATGATGCATGCCGATAATCCTAGTACTTGAGAGGCTGAAACTGGAGGATCACAAGTTTGAGAACAACCTTAGTAAGTAGTGAGAGTCTCATCAACCTAGTCAGACTCTGTTTCAGAATAAAAATTTAAAAAATAATAGGGCTGGGGATGTAGCTTTGAGGTAGAATGCCCCATGCCCCTGGAGTCAATTCCCAGCACTATAAAAAAAATAAAATAAAAAAAGGATGAACTAAGGAAAAAAGTATAGGATATGAAAGAGCATTTTCAATAAAAAGAGATTCTGAAAACCAAACAGAAATCTAAGAAATGGAAAACTCAGTAAATCAAATAAAAACTCACAGTGGAGAGTTTCACCACTAGACAGAAGAAAGATGATTATCAAGGCTCAAAGTTGTCTTCTTGGGTGGATGAACTAGAATATTTGGATAGTAACAAAGGAAAAAATTAACAGAATGTGCAAGAGCTCTGGAACACCATTAAAAGAACAAATTTAAGACTTACAGGTCTTGAGGAAGGAGTAGAGATTAGGGCTAGTATATGGAAAATTTATTTAATGAAATAATGATGGAAATTTTGGGGAAAGAGTTGGACATGTATGTAATGAAGGCATTTAGGACTTCAAATAGACAGGACCAGAAAAGAGCCTCTCCATGACATGTTATCGTTAAAAAATGCCAAAAATTTGGAACAAAGAGAGGTTTTAAAAACTTTAAGAGAGAAATACCAAGTCACTTATAAAAAGGCAAATCTATCAAAATAATATCACATTCCTCAGAAGAAACTCTAAAGGACAGAAAGGCATAGAATGATGTATTTCAAGCACTGAAAGAAAATAACTGCCAAACTAGATTACTATATACAGCAGAATTATCTATCCTTCATAATAGAAGTAATAAGTACTTTCCAAGATAAGCACATGCTAAAGAATTCATGATGACTAAGCCAGTATTGTAGGAGATATTAAAAGGAATCCTACACACAGAAGATAAAAACAAAGAGAGTATGGGAAAGAATATATCTCATTAGAAGAGTAGACAAGCAAATGAGAATTCAGAAGAAATCAAACATTCAAAATAAAACAAAATAACAGGAAGTAAAACACACCATTCTATTATAACTCTCTGAATATAAATGGTCTTAATTCTCCAATTAAAAGACATAGATTGGCAGACTGGATTAAAAAACCATACCGTACTGTATGTTGGTTGCAAGAGGCACACCTGACTGGCAAAGACATTCACAGATTGGAAGTAAAAGGATGAAAAGCTATATTTTGTGCAAATAGAATCTGTAAGCAGGAGTAGCTATTCTGGATATCTGAAAAAGCAGACTTCAAGCCAGATTTAGAAGAGACAAAGAAAGACATAACATGTTGGTACAGATAACAATCCAACAAGATAGAACAATTTTAAGTACTTGTGCACCCAATTGAAGAAAACAAACACTACTCAAAGGAATAGATATTCCCCAAATCAATACTATTAAGTGAATTTAATAAACTACTCTCACTAGTAAATAAGTCTTCCAGACCAAAAAAAAATCAACAAAGTAATACAGAGTTAAACTATACTACAAATCATCTATAGACTATTTTATCCAACAACAGAAGAATGTATTTTCTTTTAGGCTGTTTACTCATGGAATGCCCTCCAAAATTGATCATATATTAAGCTATAAAGCAAGTCTTAGCAAATATAAAAAACTGAAATAATTTCTTATATCTTATCAAATTATAATGGAATAAAATGAGATGTCAACAGCAAGAAAGATAATATACATAAATATATACTAAAGATACTATACAAACACATGGAGACTGAACAACACATTTTAGAATGATGAGTGGGTCATTGAAAAAAATCAGCAAGAAAATTTAAAAATTCTTAGAATCAAACAAAAATAGAAGCAAAACATACTGGAATCTGTGGCATATAGCAAAGGCAGTTTTAAGAGCCAAGTTATATCTATGAATTCGTACATAAAATATCAGGACATCACAAATAAATAACTAATGATGCATCTCAAGGTCTTTGAAAAACAAGAACAAACCAACCCCAAACCAATAGAAGGAAAGAAATAGTAAAGATGAGAGCAAAAATTAATGAAAGAATAAAAGGGCAGTGCAAATGATCAGTGAAATGTTGTTAGTTCTTTGAAAACATAAGCAAGACAGATAAACCCTTAGCCAAACTAACTAAAAGAGAGAAAAGATCCAAATTAATAAAGTTAGAGACAAAAAAGGGGATATCACAAAAGATATTGCTGAAACCCAGAAGATTACTAGGGACTATTCTGAAAATTTATATTCCAATAAATTGGAAACATCTAGAAAAAATGGATACATTTCTAGACTTATTTGGCTTACCAAAAGTGTACCAAGAGGATATAAAAAACCTAAACAGACCAATAACAAGCAATGAGACTGAAGCAGTAATTAAAAGCCTCCCCAAAAAGACAAGCCTAGGACTGGATAGATTTGTGGCTGAATTTTACCAGACCTTTGGAGAAGAACTAACACCAATGTTCATCAAATTACTCAATGAAATTTAAAGGGAGAAGAATACTTCCAAACCCATTCTACAAAGCCAGCATCACCCTGACACCCTGATACCAAAACTGGATAATGACACATCAAGGAAAGAAAATTACAGACCAATATCCCCGATAACCAAAGATGCAAAAATCCTTAATAAAAGACTTACAAACTGAATTCAACACATTAAAAATGTCATACACCATGACCAAGTTGGTTTCATTCCAGGAAAGTAAATATGGTTCAACATATACAAATCAGTAAACATAATACATGAAACAAACAAACAAACAAACAAAAAAGGACCATGATTTGTAAATGGAAACGATTCTTCTCTTGGAAACTTTGTTAGTGTACTAATTGGTTTTCAGTACACAATAACCAAGTGGTTCTTTAGGTTTCTGATTACATTAAACATATAGCATTGGATACCTACTAAAAATCTCTAGTAACAAGAGTACAGTATTGCTAGGCATACAAACTAGTTCACACAAACTTTCCTAGCAGATTTTAAATTGATCTGACTTGAGCCAAATACACAAAACATGTATAATCACATTGAAACATTTAACCTGAAAAGCCTTGACAAATACTACAAATGGGCAGTTGTTAAAATAATATCTATAAATATTAGAAGTTCAGATCAGGACCCAGTAAAACACAATTCATCAATTAGTAGATGAGGTAATATAAGTTAGATCATATAATTTGTTAGCGCTTTTCCATTCTGGGTTTCTGTATATATTGTTGTAGAACCTTCCACAGATTGCAAAGGGTACTTGAGTAAATGCTAAATTAAAGAAAAGGCTGAGCTGGGCGTGGTGGCACATGCTTGTAATCCCAGCATTTGGAGGCTGAGACCGGAGGATCTGGGTTCGTGGCCAGCCTCAGCTACCTAGTGAGGCACTCCGCAACAAAGTGAGACCTGGTTTCAAAATAAAGAATAAAAAAATAGGGCTGGGGGTGTAGCTCAGAGGTAGAATGCCTCTGAGTTACAGAAAAAAAAAAAAAAAAAAAAAGGCTGAAAGCCATAGGAAGTGGTCACATACCTTTTTTTTTTTTGCAGCACTAGGGATTGAACCCAGAGGCATTCTACCTCCGAGCTACACCTCCAGCCCTATCTTTTATTCTTTATTTTGAAACCAAGTCTCACTAAGTTGCGGAGTGCCTCACTAGGTAGCTGAGGCTGGCCTCGAACCTGGATCCTCTGGTCTCAGCTTCCCGAATGCTGGGATTACAAGCGTGGCCACCACACCCGGCGGTCACATACCTTTTTCTCTCTTCACATTAAGAAGTCCTTGAAATGCAGTGGGCCTGTGTAATAACTTAATTGCTCCTACAGCCTTATGTCATATTGATCTTCTCAAAGGACCAAAGGCACATGTCAACCTATCTCCTTTCTGAATTACCACAGACCTCAAATGAGTGGAGTTTATTTCAAGGGCTCTTTTCCCCTTATTTATCACACTGTCCTCATGACTATGGCACCTAAGAACTGAGGTAACTGGCATGC
>PVLC010023530.1:0-25559 GCA_004027655.1 Graphiurus murinus
AACAACAACAACAACAACAAAAAAAAAAACTTAAGCTAGGCGTGGTGGCACAGGCTTGTAATCCCAGTACTTGGGAGGCCGAGACAGGAGGATCACAGGTTCATGGCCAGCCTCAGCTATTTAGTGAGGCCCCCCGCAACTCAGTGAGACCCTGTTTCAAAATAAAGAATAAAAAATAGGGCTGGGGGGTGTAGCTCGGAGGTAGAATGCCCCTGGGTTCAAGTCCCAGGACCGAAAAAAAAAAAATGATCTAAGAAATGTTTTTGTTATTTTTTAACCTCTTAGGTATGTATGTATGTATTTGTACTAGGGGTTGAAGCCAGGGGCATTCTGCTTTCTGCCTACAAACTATACTCCCAGCCCTATTTTATTCTTTATTTCCAAACAGGGTCTTGCTAAGTTGCTGAGGCTGGCCTCAAACCTTGGATCCTCCTGTCTCAGCCTCCCAAGTACCAGGATTACAGGTGTGCACCACCATACCCAGCTTTGAAACCACTTTATTGAGGGCTGGTGGGCATATAAAAATCTGCAGATACTTAACTCATACACCTGGATGGGGAGGGGGAGTTAAGTGTACCCCATAAAGCCTTTACCACAACCGGTACTGGAAGCTGACCCTCAGCCTCCAGGAGGCCACGCCTGCCCTCGGCCTCCTCATTTGTCTGGGGCACAGTGTGGGAAGCTGGGGAGGGGTGGGGGGGCACCCTCCACACCTGCTCCTTCTCCTTCCCATGATGTATAACCCTCCTCATTGCTGCCACATAGCTACTGCGCAGTGTCTAAGGGGCAGGGCTTTAGTTTCCTCCATCTTGGGGCAGGGGGCCAGGCCTCTGTCTGCCCCTCCACAAACCCTCAGGGGAGCAGAAAGATCTAGGAAGGGTTTCAGATCTGGGGACAGCCAGGGGACAGATTCTGCGGTGCCCTCAGGACAGGGCACCCAGCAGGGACCCTCTGCCATAGGAAGTCTCTCTGAGCTGCAGTGCCGGGGCCAGTGAGACGCATCCCGCTGGGGTCAGCGGGGTCTTTCTGCTGTCACTGCAGGAAGACCGCTGTGGCTCTGAGGCCCAGGGGCCCGGGCATGACAGGACTTGCCGGGGACCCCAAACCTTTTAGTCCCTCAGCTGGACGGGGGCTGGAGGAGGCCAGGGTGTGTGGGGCCCAGACTCCTGGCGGAGCGCTGGGCTTTCCCCTGCCTCTCGGCTCAGACTTTTTTTTTTTTTTGCAGTACTGAGGATTGAACTCAGGGGCATTCTACCTCCGAGCTATACCCCCAGCCCTATTTTTTATTCTTTATTTTGAAACCGAGTCTCATTAAGTTGTGGAGTGCCTCACTAGGTAGCTGAGGCTGGCCTCGAACCCGGATCCTCCGGTGTCAGCCTCCCAAATGCTGGGATTACAAGCGTGCGCCACCATGCCCGGCTTGGGCTCAGACCTTGAAGCAGTCTCAAGGCCCAGGGACTGAGGTCCTCTCCTTCCCAGGGGGGACAAGGGACCTACCCAAAGTCACATGACTGGAGTGAGGCCAGGGGGGATTTGAACTCAGGACTGGCATTCTCAGCAAGGGAAGCTGCCCAAGGCAGGGCGCGGGATGGCGACACAGCAAGCCCTGTGTGAGGGCGTGGGCCCTGCGGGGCCACCTCAGGCTAGCTGCTGGGCCTCTCTGTGCACATAAAGCCATGGAGATGGCCTGGTGGACAGCGTGGGTGGGCAGCTAGGAGGGTCGGACCTCGGCGGGTCCCATTGCTTTCGGGCCGGTGTGAGGCAGCACGTCATGGCCGCAGGGTGTAGGGGAAGAAGGTGCTCACCCCAGGGCCAGGAAGCAAAGGAGTGCATGCCACCACCCTCTCCAAGGACCCTCTCCCCCAGGACCTGAAGTCCTCCCCGGAGGCCCCTCCAGTTCCACCAAGCCGGGGAGCAAGCCCTCGGGACCGGGTTCTCAGCACCAGGGCTTTGGGGCACAGTCTCGATCCAAACCACGGCAGTGGAATCCTGCCGACGCCAGCCGGGGCAAGGGCAGGGGGGCTCAAGGCCATCGGGTCCAGGGCCACCTCCTCTGGGCAGAGCAGTGTCAGGAGTGGACAGGTTCCCATGAAGCGCGGTCGCCCTCCTGCCCACCGCCACCCGGACGCCGGAGGGTCCTCCCTGTTCTCCCATCCTGGGAACTCCCAGCCCCAGGGGTGCCGCCTGTTTGTGGAAGGACCTGCCTTTGCACACCATCTGGGGCGGAGTGCAACGAAAGGGGTATCTTTCAGAAGAGAGGGGTGTTCCCCACGAAGGAGACACGGCGGGGAGGAGGGGGGAGCCCCCACCCCGCAGCCAGGCTCTCACCTCCCCGAGCTCCTCCTGGGCCTGCTCCACGTAGGTGGTCCCCCTCCGAGGTCCCCCGGGGCTCTCCGACTGGTCGCTCCCGCTCTCCGTCTTCCGGCTGTGGTCCTGGGTCTCTGCGTCCGAGTCCTCTGCGTTCTCTCGCTCCGACTTGTCTGAGAAGGCGTCGTTCTCCAGGTGGCTGTCCAGGGGGGACCCGTTGAGCCTGGAAAGGTGGACACAAGTCAGGAACCGGTCCCAGGGGAGACCCAGCCACGCGACCCACCCAGTGCTGCACACGTGCCTGCATTTAATGGCCGCCAGTGCCCCGCTGGATGCTACTGGCTTCATTTCACAGATGCACAAACTGAGGCCCCAGGGCCCCTGGCAGGGTGCGAGTGCTCCAGCTCCAGTCGGGTGTGTGCTCCCCCTCCCATCTCCCACCCGGAGCCCCCTGCCCGCCCTGCCCTGCTCACGGGAACAGGTCCTGGTCTGGGTGGGCGGTGGCAGAGGCGGGCAGTCCATAGACTGAGGAGGGCGAGGCGTCAGGCGAGGACCCCGGCTCGCTGTCGCGGCCCTGCCTGCAGGAGCTCAGCCGCAGCAGGCTGGAACAACGCAGCGCCAGCTCCAAGGCGTCCAACCAGCAGCGGCCTGGGGACACAGGGACGCCGGGCCTCAGGGGGATCCACCCCTGCTCCCCAGGGAGACCACCTGCTCTTCCCACCCCATCCATCCAGCTGGGGGTCCTGCCCCGCCAGGGGCCTCTGCCTGTGTGTGTACGTGGGCGTAGGGGACAGTCATCAGGAATGCTGTGTGACCCTGGGCTTTTCTCCGGGGACCTCGTAGCACGCACATTTTTGTACACCCATGTCACCGGCAGGAGCTAGGGACAGGATGGTAAGGGACTTCCCCAGGTTACATACCCAGGCCCGGCCTTGCACTCAGAGGTGGGCCTGCAAGCTTCCCCATGAGGAGCAGGGGGGCTCCTCTGGTTGACTCAGGGGGGGACCCTGAAGTGGGGACTTCTGTCTTTTTTTTTTTTTTTTTCTGGTACTGGGGATTGAACTCAGGGGCATTCTACCTCCGAGATATACCCCCAGCTCTATTTTTATTCTTTATTTTGAAACAGGGTTTCACTAAGTTGCCGAGTGCCTCACTAGGTAGCTGAGGCTGGCCGCGAACCCGGATCCTCCAGTCTCAGCCTCCCAAATGCTGAGATTACAAGCGTGCGCCACCACGCCCGGCGGGGACTTCTATCTTGCTGGGGAACTTCTGGGGTCCTGCTGGGGTTTGCTGCAGGCTTGGTGAAAGCAGAGTACCCCCAGCCTGGCTGAAGCCCCGCCCCCCCACCCCTGATCAGGAACTGCAGTCGGGGTGCTGAGGCTCCGGCTGGCCTGGGTGGACAGGAGGTGAGTGGACAGGGCCTTGCTGTGGAGGGGCTGCTGCCCAGGCTACAGAGAGGCTCGGGGCCTGTGAACCACGGTGGGCACCCCCAGCCCCTGCTGCCTTCGTGGGGGAGGCCCAGATCAGCAGAAGGCCGCCATCCCCTGGGTGTTAGTGGCCATGGGGACATGTGTCCAGCGTGCCACAGATGTCCCGGTGTGATCACTGACAGCGGCCTTTCCACTTACGAGAGAATCTCAGGTGCCTACAGCGGATGGATTACTAAGGGTGTCACATAGTGTGGGGGACCAAGCTTAAAGATCGATGAACGTGGTCGGGCGTGGTGGCGCATGCGTGTAATCCCAGCATTCGGGAGGCTGAGACCGGAGGATCCGGGTTCGCAGCCACCCTCAGCTACCTAGTGAGGCACTCCGCAACTTAGTGAGACCCTGTTTCAAAATAAAGAATGAAAAATAGGGCTGGGGGTGTAGCTTGGAGGTAGAATGCCCCTGAGTTCAACCCCAGGACTGCCAAAACAAAACAAAATAAAACAAAAGAACGGTGAACAGCAGAGGCCCCAGCGGGATGGCGCAGAGTGGGCGATGATTTTAACACTGAAGGGCCCGGGACGCGGCCCTTGGAGTCCACGTTCCTTTCCCTAACTTCAAGGCCCTGCTCTCAGTGGAGATTCCTGGGGCTGCGCTGGGGGGCTCCTCTGGTTGACTCAGGGGGGAACCCTGAGGTGGGGGGGGGCTCCTGTCTCGCTGGGAAACATCTGGAGTCCCGCTGGGGTTTGCTGCAGGCTTGGTGGAAATGGACTACCCCCAGCCTGGCTGAACGTCTGTGGGACGCAGGGAAGGGGGTGATGGGAGGGGGCTGGGCTGGGAAGGTCACGGCTGCTGAGTCGGGCCCGGGGCCCTGAACATGCGTATTTCATGGTTATCACAAAGGACTGGAGGTCCTGAATGTTACACATCCTTTGAAGACCATCCCAAGGCCTATCTTCCTTCTCTTCCTCCTCCAGGGAGCCCACCCTGATACCCTCAGGGGCTGTGGATGCCCTTTCTGCCAATCAGGGACTCAGCTTGGGCTCCAGCCCCGTCTCCTTGTCTGGTGGGTTTGCTGATCATATCCCCCCTCCCCAAATTGCAGGCTCCATGAGGGCACAGGCTGTCCTGTCCTGTCCACCTCAGGGCCCAGGGGCATCAGGCAGAGCGCTGGGAGGATGGTAATATGAAGGGACTGGGGACCGCTGGGAAGGGAGTGTGGACGTGGCAATGACCACCAGGGGGCGACGTGGCACCAGCACACAGGACGCCTGCAGAGAGGCTGGAACACAGCCGCGGCAAGGCAGCAGGGGGCGCCGCCGGCTGTGGAATCCTGCAGCAGGTGCCAGCCCAGCCCAGAGGGCCTGGAGAAGCAGCCACACCCAGGCTGGGGGTGCTCCCTTCGAGGGCACTCATGCCGGGGGCTCTCATAATTGTGTTTGCAGAGCTCCGACAACACAAACTGGGAGTCAGGGAGTTCACGCTCCTATCAGGGACCTGGGCTGCCTGTGCCTCAGTTTCCTCACCCGTCTGACCTGCATGATGACAGTAGAGTCATTGTGGCTGGCATGGGATTGGGGCTCAGTGGCATGGGATTGGGGATCAGTTACTGCCATCCGGTTGCTTTCAGAAGGACCTTGGATTCTTCTCTCTCTCTCTCTCGTACTGGGGATTGAACCCAGGGGCATTCTACCTCCTAGCTACACCCCTAGACCTTTTTATTTTTTATTTTGAAGCAGGCTCTCGCTAAGTTGTTGAGGCTGGCCTCAAACCTACGATCCTCCTATCTTAATCTCCCAAACACTGGGATTACAGGTGTGTGTGCCACCACACCGGCAGGCCCTTGGATGTTTATAACATCAGGGATTATGAGCCACATTTTACCCACGGGGAAACTGAGGCTGAGAGGGGTACCAACGTGAGGTAGATCTGCCCCATGACTTCAGGTTGTCTCCTTGGTGATGGCGGAGGGCCTGAACTGCGGCCACCTGCACCTACAGGCTACGGCCCTGCAAGGAGCCGGCTCCAGGGTGGTCTCTGAGAGATGGGCGGCAGGACGAGAGGACTCACCATCCGACTCCGAGGCGGCCCTGAAGATCAGGTAGCTGCTGGGGAGCGGCTGCGTGATGGAGCCCACGCTCTCGCCTTTGGGGCCCTGGAGAGCAGAGACCTGCGGGGTCAGCACCTGGCCAGGCACACCTGGCAGACGGCAAGAGAGGCGGGCAGGGGACCGGCAGGGGACAGGCCGGGGCTCTCTGTCCCCTGCTAAGCTGGCCCTCCGCCCTTTGCACTCTTGATTTAGGGCGGCCAGAATCAGCAAAGGCAAATCAGGAGGCGCAGGGGACTCGCATCTCATGGAAACAGTGAGGAGCTTTGTAGGGTAAGTCTATTCCATGCAAGATCTGGGATATACTTATGAAGACCGCCCTCACTTACGATGGTCTGACAGACGGTATTTTGAACTTCACAATGGTGTGAAAGTGTGCCTATCCAACCATTCTGTTTTCCACGTGGGAATAAATGGCACGGGACAGTCGGCACGTTCTTATAAAATGGGCTCTGTGCAAGAGGACTCCGCCCAGTTGCAGGCTGAGGCCAGTGCTATGTGCTGAGTACCCTCAAGGCAGAGGAGGCCGAGGGGTGCTGGTTAGATGGTCAGCTGTGCTAAGTACTCTTTTTTTTTTCCCCCTAATTCTTTATTTTGAAACAGGGTCTCACTAAGTTGCAGAGGGCCTCACTAAGTAGCTGAGGCTGGCTGCAAACCCGTGATCCTCCTGCCTCTGCCTCCCAAGTACTGGGATTACAAGTGGGCGCCACCACGCCCGGCCTAAGTACTCTTTTGGGATGGAGAATTTTGAACTTCTGCTGGGTTTGTCTGGTTGTGCCCTCCTTGCAAGTTGAGAAGCAGCTTCGCTAAAAAGCTCTGGTCTCTTTGAAATTCAAATGTACTTGGGGTTTCTGGATTTCCCCGGGGACCCTGTTCCCTAGGCCCTGGGCTGGGCACCCCTGGGGCTACCAGAGGTGAGGGCCAGAAGCAGCCCCGTCCTCCCCTCTGGATGGCGGCTAGCGAGGGACCACAGTGTGGCTTTATCACACTGTCTCTCCTTGGAATGCCCGCTAGGAGCTCCTCAGGAAGCTGATCCCTGCCGGCCCTGCGTGAGGCTCAGAAAAGTTATGAGACTTCCCGGGGGGGCCCGGCAGCTGGCGGTGATGCCCCATTCTGAAGCCTGTCCCCGCCGTCTCCAAGCCCCCCCTTTGACCCCATGGGACCCCTCTCCTCCGCCCGGGGTGGCCCAGCTCGCCCGGCGGTACCTTCACGGCCCAGACGGACTGGTCGAGCGGGTGGAAGAGCTTGAAGCAGAAGCCGTCCTTCTTGGAGGGGCGCTCGATGAGCTCGCAGCAGTGCAGCAGCACCGTGCCCACCCACTGGCCCACCTTGGGCGTCTTGTAGATAAGCAGCACGCCCGGCTTCAGCACGCACCACAGCTTCGTCCAGCTCTTCAGCGTCCCGCGGATCTGCGCGAGGGGCGGGCGGTCACTGCGGCCCCCGAGACTGGCCGGGGTGCCTGGGGGGGCTGGGTTGGGGCACAGGCCGGGGCGGGGGGCACCAGTGGGCCCCTCTCCTGCCATTTCCTTTCCTCTTTCTTCCCCCGTTCCTTTGGGGCCTGCCTGCGAGCTCGGGGCTTGCTCTGGGGTGCTCCAGGGCTCCTTTCTTTTTTTTCTTTTTTTTTTTTTTTTTTGCGGTACTGGGGATTGAACTCAGGGGCATTCTACCTCCGAACTATATCCTCAGCCCTATTTTTATTCTTTATTTTGAAACCGGGTCTCACTAAGTTGTGGAGTGCCTTACTAGGTAGCTGAGACTGGCCTCGAACCTGGATCCTCCGGTCTCAGCCTCCCAAATGCTGGGATTACAAGTGTGCGCCACCACGCCCGGCCAAGGCTCCTTTCTAGTTGTTAAAAGGAGCCCACTCATGATGGAGGAGCCAAAGGAATACAGGGCAGCCAGGGATTCATTCACTGGTGAGGTTCACGGAGGTCAAGTTCAAGGTGACGGTCTGGAACTGGCAGCTTTGTAAATTGTGAAACATTCTTTTTTTTTTGGTACTGAGGATTGAACCCAGGGGCATTCTGCTTCCGAGCTACATCTCTCCCGGCATTTTTTTATTTTGAAACAAGGTCTCTCTAAGTTTGCTGAGGCTGACCTTGAACCTGCGATCCTCCTGTCTTAGCCTCCCAAGTACTAGAATCATAGGCTTGGACCACCCCCGGGGGCTTCTTTGCTTATTTGAATTCGGTATTCACTTTGTACCTAGTTTTCCAGGGGTACAGGAGACCAGCACAATAGTCTGACCTGCTCTCCCAGCAGCCCTTAGTAGGGCTGTCCCTCCCTAACATACGGAGGGACAGACTGAGGCTTGAGACCGAGTCCCTCAGGAATGTCTGAACACAGTCTCTTGACCTGCACCATGGGTCCTCCCTGGGAAGCCAGAGCGGGACCCTTCACAAGATCAGAAGCCAGGCCGGCTTCGCTAGGAGGGAGGCCAGGTGGGGCGTGCTGGTGCAGGCCCCGATCCAGCGACTACCGCCCTCACAGGAAGAGGAGACAGAGACAGGGAGTGACAGCCACGTGACCTCAGAGGCGGGGACTGGGGTGTGCAGCCACAAGCCAAGGACGCCTGGAACCCCAGAAGCTGGAGGAGGCAGGAAGGAGCCTCCCAGGGCCTGGGGAGGGAGTGACCCCCCCCCCAACACACACACACATCTTTTTTTTTTTTTTTTTTTTTTTTTTTTTTTTTTTTTTTTTTTTTTTTTTTTTTTGCAGTACTGAGGATTGAACTCAGTGGCATTCTACCTCCGAGCTATACCCCCCAGACCTATTTTTTATTCTTTATTTTGAAACCGGGTCTCACTAAGTTGCGGAGGGCCTCACTAGGTAGCTGAGTCTGTGCACGAACCCAGATCCTCCCATCTCAGCCTCCCAAATGCTGGGATTACAAGCGTGGGCCACCACGCCCAGCTACACACACACATCTTGATTTTGGACTTTGGCCTCCAGAACTTCTGGTGCTGTAAGACACCTGGGCTCTAGTCATTTGTTACAGTGCCGACACAGGCTTGCAGGGACAGATGTGTTGACTGTCTCCCTGCTGTGACCGCAGACCTCCCACAGACCTCCCACAGACCCTGGGGAGCCCCTGGCAGCAGTGCCCGCCTACCTTCAGGCTGTCTGCCATGATGACCACGCTGGGGTCCGTCAGGGCGCTGAACAGCTGCTTGGTGGCGCGTTTCTTCTCCTGCCGGTAGCTCTCCTTCTGCGCCTGGGTCCAGAGCACCAGCAGGCGGTCACCGAGAGGCCCTGGCCACCCAGCTCCTCCCACCGCCCAGCCTCGGGGGAGGACCAGGCTGGCAGAGGGCAGCCAGGAGGAAGGGGGGTCTTGGGGAGAGACCGACGCCCCTCCCTTTGCCGGGCCGGGGCCCTCCCTGGCCTTGGGCACCTCCCCTTGCGGTACTAAATGACGAGCCCTTCCCCATTCAGGCCCACCTTGAGGGTCTCCTTCTTGGAGACCCTGGCTGTCGGGGACACACACTCCTTGTCCGACCCGTTGCATAGCTTGTACTCTGCCTGCAAAACAGAAACTCGAGTTAGGGGGCATCGGGTGCAGCCCGGGGCTGCAGGGGGCTGGGGGCAGCCAGCCAGGGGCCGCTAAGTGCAGAGGTCAGAGAAAGGGGCTCCGTCTCCTGGCTGCCCAGCACCCTCTGTATGGCCCTGGGGGTGGAGGAATGGGGGTGCTGAGGTGAGTTTCTTCCCTGAGGGCCTGTACTAAGCACACAGCAGGAAAGAGACAGGACCCCAATACAGGGGCCCGTGAGGGGTGGGCCTGAGTTCCAACAGGATCTGATCACTGCAGGTGGCGGTCCTGCTGGGCCCACGGCAGTGACCCCAGGACCTTGGAGCTGGAAGGGGTCACTGTCCTACAGACGCCTGGGGATACAGTCAGGACACAAAATCAGCTCCCAAGGTCGCAGGCTATTGGGACGGAAGACTATGGCCGGGTCCTGTTCATCAAATGTGACTGTTACACCTGACCACCAAGAACGGCTTCCTGGTTTTAAGTGGTTGAGAAAAAAAATATCAAAGGAATAATATTTTGTGAGATATAAAAAAATTATATGAAATTCATTTTTTTTTGGTACTGGAGATTGAACCCAGGGGGCATTCTACTTCCAAGCTCCACCCCCAGCCCTATTTTTTATTCTTTATTTTGAAACAGGGTCTCACTAAGTTGCAGAGGGCCTCACAAAGTAGCTGAGAATTATATGAAATTCAAATTTCTTTCTTTTTTTTTTTTTTATTTTGGTACTGGGGATGGAACCCAGGGGCATTCCACCTCCGAGCTCCACCCCAGCCCTATTTTTCATTCTTTATTTTGAAACAGGGTCTCACTAAGTAGCTGAGGCTGGCCGCAAACCTGTGATCTTCCTGTCTTGGCCTCCCAAGTACTGGGATTACAAGCGTGTGCCACCACGCCCGGCTTCAAATTCAAATTTCATGCTGGGCATAGAAGTACACACTTGTAATCCTAGTACTTGGGAGGCTGAGATAGGAGGATCTCAGGTTCAAGGCCAGCCTTGGCAACTTAGTAAGATGTTATTTCAAAATTAAAAAAATAGAAAGGGCTGGGAGTGTAGCTCAGGGGTAGAATGCCCCTGGGTTCAATCCCCAGTAAAAGACACACACACACACACACACACACACAATCTCAATCTCATTTTCATTTTCCCAGGTGCAGTAGTAGCACACACTTATAATCCCAGTACTTGGGAGGCTGAGACAGGAGAACCGCAGGTTCAAGGCTAGTCCCAGCAACTTAGCAAGACCCTCAGCAACTTAGCGAGACCCTGTTTAAAAGTAAAATAGGTCTAGGGAGTGGAGCTTAGAGGTAGAATGCCCCTGGGTTCAATCCCCAGTACCATATTAAAAAAAAAAAACAAAAAAAAAAAAAAAAAAACTTTCAGTGTCCATCCGTAGTTTTCTTGGAGCACCGACGGGCGGGGCCCAGGAAGGTCCAGGTGGGGAGGGTCAGCGGGGACCCCCACCCTGGGCTCCGAGTGTGGGTGCAGGTGACACCAGTGTAGAGCTGAAGTGTGGACACCCCACACAAGGGTGACTCACGACCACAGAGGGTCGGCGTGGGACGGTGGGAGATTTCATCACGCCACTCGGCACAGCCTGTGAGTCAAAACGGATGAACTGCTTCTGGAAGTTCCCATTTAATATTTTCAGATTAGCCGGGCGTGGTGGCGCACACTTGTAATCCCAGCATTTGGGAGGCTGAGACCGGAGGATCCGGGTTCGAGGCCAGCCTCAGCTACCTAGTGAGGCACTCTGCAACTTAGTGAGATCCAGTTTCAAAATAAAGAATAAAAAATAGGGCTGGGGGTGTAGCTCAGAGGTAGAAAGCCCCTGAGTTCAATCCCCAGTACCACAAAAAAAAAAAAAAAAAAAAAAATTCAGGTTACAGTTGGTCGAGGATAACGGAGACCGCGGGAAGCAGCACTCTGGGGAAGCCGTGGCCGTGGGCGAGGGGTCAGGAGGCAGAGTTGAGGGGGCCTGGTCCCCGAGGGAGGCCGGCCTCCACCAGCCCATGGAGGCTGCCTGGGCGAGGCCGCCGTGTGCAGGGTCTTGCAGCACGCTCCGTGCCACAGTTCAGCTCGTTAATGCCTGCGGCCGAGGAGGAGACTGGCACAGAGAGGTTCAGAAATCTATCTAAGGTCACGCAGCCCGTCAGGAGCAGAGCTGGGATTGAACCCCGGCCGGCTCACTCCAGAGCTGTGCTCAGCCCAGTGAGAACATTCCAGATCACTGGCAGAAAGGGCCAGAAGAGGGGGCGCCTGGGGGCTCTGCCCTGGAAACAGTCTTTGAGCTGAGGGTGTGGTGACAAGGAGCCGAATCTGCCATATGCTGGGCTCGGGCCAGGAGCCTCCAGCTCCTCTCCCAGGAGTCCTCTGAGCTGGGTGCTTGTGCACGGTGCTCACAGCTGCTGGGTGCTTGTGCACAGTACCCATGGCTGCTGGGTACTTGTGCACAGTACCCACAGTTGCATTAGCTGCTACCGCACCCAGAGCGCCCTTCTCTGTTCCCGGGCAGCCTTGCTCTTCCCTGGGCCCTAAGTTCAGCCCTGACCACCGGGCATCAGAACCCGGCAACACAGTTCGGGCTTCCAGAACTCCATCCACGTCATCAGTTCCAAAGACAGCTGTATAATCTCCATTCTCTAGCTGAGTATTCAAAGTAAACCAGAGACGCAGATTTTCAAAGCAATTCAATTAAAATTGGAGCTCTGTTTTGTTTTATTTTTGTGTGTAGTACTGGGAATTGAACCCAGGGCAGTTCTACCTCCAAGCTACACCTCCAACCCCTGCTTTATATTTTATTTTGAAACAGAGTCTTGCTGAGTTGCAGAGGGTCTCCCTAAATTGCTGAGGCTGGCCTCGAACCTGCGATCTTTCTGTGTCAGCCTCCCAAGTACTGGGATGACAGGCGTCACCATGCCTGGCTTGTTTTTTTTGTGTGTGTGTTGTTTTTTAAATAACCACTGTTTCACTCTGCACCCCAGGCCCACCCGGGGGTTTGGCAGTGACAACCACAGGACCGTTTCTGTGGTCGGCTGTCTGTTGTCTAGAACGCCCAAAGTGGGACGGTCACACCCCACACGGCTCAGGGGGGAGGGCCACACTGAATAGAGGAACGGATGCTAATTAGTTTGAAGTAAAACAAGTGACTTATGAACCTGCTGACAATCCCGGCTGCTCAGCCTTTCCCAGATGGCTGGGGGGCGCTGTGCTGTTTTAGACAACAGGGGAGCGGAGAAGGCAGGAGGAGGGGTGGGGGTACTCCCTGCTCCCTGCCGGGCAAGACCATTTGGGGCCCTGTCACTCACTGTCCCCGCAGCCCCGCCCAATGCTGTGGACCTGGCCCACACACCAGGTGCCCTGGTCGGTCACTCCTGGCCACTGGGTCAGGTCCAGTGCATGGGCATCCTGAGAAATGAACAAGGTTACCCAGAACCAGGGATTTTAGAGTCTGATCAGACTCTCCATCCTATCAAAACAACTTAAAATACAATTTAGAACAATCTCCAGAGAGAGAGAGAGAGAGAGAGAGAGAGAGAGAGAGAGAGAGAGAGAGAGGGAGAATTTGCAAATCATACGTTTGCTAAGAGTCTCAGATTCAGAATATATAAAAAGCTCTAATAAGTCGACGACAAAAAGACAACCAGAGAAAGATGGGCCAAGGGCTTGAACAGACATTTCTCCAAAAAGGAAAGGATAGATGAGAGCCAGGTGTGGTGGTGCACACTTGTAATTCCAGCACTTGGGAGGCTGAGACAGGAGGATCACAGGTTTCACGGCCAGCCTCAGCACTTTAGTGAGGCACTCCGCAACTTAATGAGACCCTGTTTCACAATAAAAGAATAAAATCGGCCAGGCATGGTGGCGCACGCTTGTATTCGCAGCATTTGGGAGGCTGAGACTGGAGGATCTGGGTTTGAGGCCAGCCTCAGCTACCTAGTGAGGCCCTCCACAACTTAGTGAGACCCTATTTCAAAATAAAGAATAAAAGATAGGGCTGGGGGTGTAGCTCAGTGGTAGAATGCCCCTGAGTTCAATCCCTAGTACCGCAAAAAAAATAAAATAAAATCGGGCTGGGGGTGTAGCTTGGAGGGAGAATGCCTCTGGGTTCCATTCCCAGTACCATAAATAAATAAATAAACAAACAAATGAGAGACGAATGGTTGATAAGCACACAAAGTCACTCAGCACCATCAGTCAACAGGGAAAGTGCAAACCAAAACCAGGAGGCACCCAAGGCACCTCGCTAGGATGCTATAATAATTTTTTTAAAGAACAGAAAATCACAAGGTTGCTGGCGAGGGTGTGAGTGAGATCCTGTACACTTCGGGAGGTTGTATCCAGAGGTGCAGGCGGGTAGAAGGGAGCTTAGCAGTTCCGCAAAAAGTGGCACAGAATTTCTTAGAATTCTTCTTACAGCACAATTGCCCTATGACCTAGTAATTCGATTTTTAGGTAATAACCCTCCCAAACTGAAAACTGGTCCTCAAAAACCCGCACACATACACAGATGTCTCTAGTAGCTCTATTCTCTATTCGCTAGAGCTGAAAGGTGGGAACAACCCAATGTCCATCGTCTGAAGAAGGGATATTCCTCCGTGCAGTGGAATATTATTCAGCCTTGAAAAGGAAGGAAATGATGACACACGCTACAGTATGGATGAACCTTGAGGATATTTTGCTGAGTGAAATAAGACAGAAACAGAGCACAGATGGTTCATTCCACTTACATGAGGTCCCTGGTAGAGTCAATCCATGGCACCAGAATAGAGCGGGGTGCCAGGGAGGGGGAGGGGAAGGGGCCAGTGTTTAATGGAGACAGAGTCTCTCTTCAGGAAGATGAGAAAGTTCTGGAAGTACACAGTGGTGACAGCCACACAGCAGCATGGATGTGCTCGGTGCCCCTGAGCTGTGCACTTAGACATGGTTAAGAATGGTTAAGCCCGGCCGGGCGTGGTGGCGCACGCTTGTAATCCCCATACTTGGAAGGCTGAGATCAGAGGATCTGGGTTTGCAGCTAGCTTCAGCTACTTAGTGAGGCTCTCTGCAACTTAGTGAGACACTGTTTCAAAATAAAGAATGAAAAAATAGGACTGGGGGTGTAGCTTAGAGGTAGAATGCCTCTGGGTTCAATCCCCAGTACCACAAAAAAATAAAAAATAAAAAAATGGTTAAGCTGGGCCTGGTGCTGCACGTCTGTAATCCCAGTACTTGGGAGGCTGAGACAGGAGGATCTCAGGTTCGAAGCCAGCCTCAGCAACCTAGCAAGACCTTGTTTCCAAATAAGAAATAAAATCAGGCTGGTGGTGTAGCTTGGAGGTAGAATGCCTCTGGGTTCAATCCCCAGGAGTAACACACAGACACACAGACACACACACACACACACACACACACACATGGTTAAGAAATCTTATGCTCTATGCATTTGACCACAATGAGAAACCTCTTAATAGCCAAACAAGCACAGGGAACCATGGGCACCTGTGGCGCTCTCTCCAGCCTGGCAGGGGACAGGCGGTCGAAGGCAGACCCAGGCGTCGTGGCATGGCGGGGGGCTCTCGTCCTGAGGTTGAAACTTAGGGGCTGACTCTCAGACCACTAACTCCCGAGTGACAGGTAAGAAAGAGGTCCCGGCAGAGCCAGGCCCTGGCTCAGGGTCACCCAGTTAGTCTCCAACTCCACTGCCCAGCCCCTCACCGGGACCAGCCACCAGCTCAGCGCGAGGCCTCTGGGAAGGGAGGTGGCCCGTCCCCGCTGCCCCTGGGCCGAGGTCTCCCAGGAAGGGCTCTCCAGGGGCCTTCGTGGACTCCAGCATTTGGGTCCGGGGAAGAGGATGCGGGCCTCCCTGCAGCGGGGTGCCAGCCGGCCTTCTTTCTTGGGTATTTTCTGAAAACCCCAGCACCCGCCTCTCTTCCGGGGTCCCATGACGCGGAGAAGGTGGCTTTAAGACAGCTCCCAGGCTGCTGTGACAATGCCGTCCCTCAGCAAGAGCCCTGCCGGCTCCTCTCAAGGCCTGTCTCTTACTTACCAGCGGCACCTTGGTGGTGGAGCCTGGAGTCACGGGTTCTTCCTCCCTTGCCAGTAATGAACCATTCGGCTCCATGTCCTTCCCTGCAAGACAGCTGGGGTGAGGACCGGGGCGTGGCCGGCCAAGCCGTCAGGGGGCCACCCCTGTGGTGGCGATGGCTACAGGACACTGTGTTCAAGTGTCGCTCCAGGGCGGGACCGGAGGCTCTGGCCCGGCCTCCACAGCCACAGAGAGGAAGCTGCAGGGGAGGGGCCGGTGGGAGCCAGCATCCTGGGCCCGTGGGATGCGACTTGGGGTCTGCAGGCCCCCGGTTTTCAGAGGGAGCGTGCATATCCAGGGGCACAGGCACACCGGGTTCAGGGTGGGGCCACGGCCCCCCTGGCGGATATCCTTGGTGCTGGGAGGGAGGCTGCCAGATGCTCTCCTTGGTTCTGCCCCCAATTGGCTGGGGGGGGGGGCTGAGGCATCTGGATTCCATCCTGGGAAATGGTCCTCCTCGCCTGGGCTCCCCTCGAAGCCGGTTTCGGAGGCTACGTTTATGGGCAAGGGGAAGAGTTCCGAGGAAGGGAGCCCCCCCCCATATGGCCACTGCTGCCCACTTCCTGCAGCTGTGGGGTCTACAGCAGAGTTAGGGCTGCAAGAACACTCTTCCTGCAGAAGCCACAGGCCAGCAGCAGGTGGACAGTGGGGTGGGGGGTTGGGCAGCAAGAACACACCCACAGCCAGCTGGAACCCCGGGTGCTCTGCACACCAGCTGGTCTGGGTGACCCAGCCAGGAGGGAGAGCAGAGTGGCACGCCGGCTGCCTGTCCCTGGAGCCAGTGTTGGGATAACGGTGCCTCCTGGAGTTAGCCTCACTGCCCCTCCCCCAGGACAGGCTGCTGGGGACCCTCCCCGTACTCTGCTGTAGACCAGCTCTGCCTGCCCCACAGGGCACGCCGGGAAGCCATGCTGCCCTGCACTCAAACATACTGAGCCCTGCGGTCCCCTCGTGGGGGCGGCCCGGACCCTCCTAGGTAGCCCAGCGCCCGCCCAGCGCCTGCACCAACCTGAGCTGATGGGGCCGAGCTCGTTCTCGAAGCCCAGGAGCAGGTTGCGCGTGAGTTTGCGGGGGTCGGTCTTCTGCGGGGTGGACGTTGGCGGACACAGGGAGAAGCGGCGCCGGAGAAAGGCCTCCTCCTTCATGGCGCGGGTGCTCGGGGGCCGCTGGAAAAGACGCAGGAGGGCACTGGTCACGCTCAAGCCAGCACCAGGGGCAGGGGGAGGGGACCAGGGTCCCCTTGGGAGGAAGAAGAGGGTCCCAAAGGTGGGCAGGCGTTGGCCAGGGAAAGCCAAGTGTAAGCAGGGGCTCTGTCCACGACTGTCCAGGGGGGAGGGTCGTGACAAAGACACTAGCCACCAGAAGCGTGGCTTGTCGCAGGATGTGGCAGCCATCTTCCTCTGAACCCCCCCCCCCCCACCTCAGGCCCCAGCACAGAGGACGCTGACCACAGCAGAGCAGACTGGAGGTGGACCTCTGATGCACCTGGGCCATCGGCTTTTCCCTCCTGGTGATGGCGCTCCATAGCCCAGAGCCAGTGTGTCCACAGGCAGGACGAGGAGGCCAGATCAGGAGACCCCAGAGAGCCAGGGGGGACCCAGGGCCAGGCCCGCCCGCCGCGCCCTGGTCCGCCATGCCAGCCTCCGTCTCTCCTGCCTGCTCTCCGCTCGGCGGGCCTGGGGCAGGTCTATGCACGGCTGGCTGTGGGCGGGAGGCCAGGCCCCCAGCCCCCCTAAACAGGGTGCTCGCCACTCAGCAGGGAGAACAGCCGACCTCAGTCACCCCTTCCCCATGGCGACACCAAACCCACCCAGTGCAGTCTCAGTCCTTTTTTTTTTTTTTTTTTTGGTGTTGAGGGTGGAACTAAGGGGCATTCTACCTCCAAGCCACACCCCCAGCCCATTTTATTTTTTATTTTGAAATAGGGTCTCACTAACTTGTGGAAGGCCTTACTAAGTAAGTAGCTGAGGCTGGCCTCGAACCTGTGATCCTCCTGTCTCAGCCTCCCAGGTCCTGGGATTACAGGCAAGCCCCACCACGCCTGGCTCTCAGCCCATTTTATAGATGAGAACACCTCGGCTGGAGAAGGAAGACCGCGTCCTGCATTGCAGCCTGGCGGGCTGGCGGAGCAGACCCCCAGCTTCTCGTCCTGTGTCTGTTTAGTACACCCCAAGGATGAGCTCCTAAAGACCTGCTGACCAGTCTGCCTCCTAGCACAACTGTACAGGGGTGAGGCCGGCAGCCTCCCTGGGTGGCTGACGGCTCCCCACCAGGCCGGGCACAAAGGCCTGCTTGCTCTCTGCTTTTGCACTTGGGGACCAGGGGAGCTTCAGGAGTGAGCAGGGGCCCAGCGTGTCCCTGGTCTTCTGTCCACAGCCCAGAGCCCTCTGCAGCCCCTGCCCAGGGGTCAGAGAGAGGGGCCCCAAGGCTGCACCTTCAAACCACTAGCATGTCACCTGGGACCTGGCCCAGTCTTCCTTTGTCATTTCACAGACAGGGAAATGAATTCAGAGAGGGTGGGGCTTGGGCCCAGGGTTGCACAGCTAGTTACTGGCAATGCCTACACTCGAGCCACATTGGAGTGTGGCTCCACTTATCCATCCATCCATCTACCTATCCATCCACCCACCCATCTTCCTTCCATCCATCCATCCACCCATCTTCCATCCATCCATCCATCCATCCCTTCATCCATCTACCTATCCATCCACCCACCCATCTTCCATCCATCCATCCATCCATCAATACACTTATCCATCCATCCATCCATCTACCCACTCATCTTCCAAACCTGAGGGTCTTCTCTCTCCGTATCTCAGCTCCAGCAAACTGCTGCTGGGAAGAGGGTGCGCAGCCCCCGCCCTGCTCACAGGGCCTCCATCCTACCTGCCCAGGTGTGCCTCGGGCTAGGGAGCCAGCCCTGGAGAGGAGGCTGGCCTCACTCACCGCCCGGCTAAGCTTTTCTGGGCTGGGTGGACACGACTTGTCAGGTGCAATCCAAGGGGCCGTCCTAGGTAGGGCGAGAGGGGAGGACGGCGCAGGCAGGTCCCCGCCTGGAGCCTCATCTCTTTACAGGGTGAGTCTTGTAGACTTGGGGCAGGCAGAGGGTTCCTGTCTGCACAGTTGGCGGCTGCCCACCTGGCCATCTGCCCTGCTTGCACCTGGGCTAGGGCAGGAGGGCGTGGACTCACCGCTGCCTTTCTCCTCAGGCCCCGCTGTGTGTCTTCACCCAGCGCGGCTAACCACCAGGGGGCTCCTCAGTCTGTGTGTCCCACCGTGGGCTCATCTATACACCGTCATGTTTCCCTCTGGCCCTTCAGCTATCTGTTCACTTATCCACCCATCCATCCATCCATCCATCCATCAATACACTTATCCATCCATCCACCCATCCATCAGTACACTCATCCATCCATCCATCCATCCATCCATCCATCCATCCACCCACCCATCCATCCATCCATCCATCCATCCATCCATCCATCCATCCACCCATCCATCCATCCATCCATCCATCCATCCATCCATCCATCCATCCATCCATCCATCCATCCATCCACCCATCCATCCATCCATCCATCCATCCATCCATCCATCCATCCATCCATCCATCCATCCATCCATCCATCCATCCACCCATCCATCCATCCATCCATCCATCCATCCATCCATCCATCCATCAATACACTCATCCATCCATTCATCCATCCACCCACCCACAGATTCTCTATCCACCCACTTATTCATCTATTTATATACCCACCCACCCATCCATCCATCCTTCCTACCTATCCTCCATCTATCTTTTCATCCATCCATCCATCCATCCATCCATCCATCCATCCATCCATCCATCAATCCACCCCCCATCATCCATCCACCCACTACCCATCCAGCTGCAGATTCTCCATCCATCATCCACCCACCCATCTTTCATCCATCCATCCACCCACCCACCCACCCAGATTCTCCATCCACCAACTTATTCATTCATCCATTCACCCTCATCTTTCATCCATCCATCCATCATCCATTCACTCACACATCCATCTACCCACTTATTCAAACACCCACCAACTCCTACCACCCACCCATTTACAGATTATCCATTCATCCATCCATCCATCCATCCACCCATCATCCATTCACCCGCCCACCCATCCATCTACCCACTTATTCAAACACCCACTAACTCCACCCTCTCCTCTCTCCCCCCCTCTCCTTCCTTCCCCAGCTCTTCCCAGACAGACAGCCAACCAGCCCGGCCCCCTTTCTTCTCATTTACCCCACAGTCAGACACATCGGATGAAGTTTGAACAACTGAAAGAAACGCCAGCCAGGCATCTCCTCCCTGCTCTGATGCCTGTTCACACCTGCTCCTGGTACGAACGCCCCCGACGCACACCAAGTGCAACTCAGGTGCTCAGGTGTGTGCCAGGGAGTAGCCGTCCTTGGCCGACACCTGCAGGCCCCTCCAGCCCACTCAGCAGGGAGGCTGCAGGCCGCGCCCTTGGGTCTGGTCTGTAGCGCTCCAGCCTTCCTCATGCCCTGCAGCTTCAGAGTTTGCTGCCTGGAGGCCACTTCACACACCACCTGTGTGTGTGTGTGTGTGTGTGTGTGTGTGTGTGTGTGTGTGTGTTCATTTCAAAGGTAAATCCACACCACCCAGAGAACGATCCAGTCCCTGTCTCCTCGTCCCCAGTCCTCCACGACCCTGCGCCCCTCCGCCCTCGGTCCCCAGCCCTCTCACCCACGGAGCTCCAACCACACTGGTCCTCTTTATGGTCCTGCCGAGGGACCTCTGACTGGCCTCTCTCTTGTCCGCAGCGCCCCGTGCCCACGACTCCCCAGGCCGGGCCTTCGGATTCTGCACCCAATGGTCTCGCTGCCAGGGCCGGCCACTCGGTCTGCACAAGCACATTCTCCACATAGCGCCGGGGGCTCCTGGAAGCGCTGCTGACATTCCTTTATCCTTTGTTCAAGCTCTTTGGTGCCGGCCTTGCCCACTGCTGCCGGGTCCCAGCACCCAAAACGGCAAGTGTGTCCTCAGTGAGCAGCCTGGAGCAGGGCTGGGGGCTGTCGGGTGTAAGTACTCCCTGCTGAAGGCCCCGGATCGCATGCCCGGGCTTCCCGAACCTCCAGGACCTCCACATGAGCTCCTCCAAATCGCTAGCTCAGGGAGGGTCCTCGGAGAGGTATCCAGGGCTGGTTCAGGAGCCAACATCAATGGTAACCCCGGTGAGGTCCCTGTTCCTGGCTGGTGGCCAGGAGGGGACGGAGGGAAGGCAGGACGTGTGTATATGGGAGGAAGGGAGAGAGAAGGAGAGAAAGCCAGATGGAGATGAGGAGCCAGATTGCTGGTTGCTGCAGCAGGATCTGGGGTACCGCAGACGCTGGGCTTCTGGGAGCGGCGCTGCCCACCTCTGGCCTTGGCTGCCAACTGGGAAGCCCCAGGAAGCCCCCCGAACCCAGGCTCTAGCCCCTAGGGCTCCAGGTGACTTTCTGGCCCTGGATTCTACCTGCCTGAGCCCGCCCAAGGCCGATGTGTGGGCCGCCCTCTGCTCCTCCCTGACCTGTGGGACCGGCATGCACCCAGTGCCAACGACCCCCTCCCTGTGCCCCCCAGTCACTCGCTGTTCATCTCTACAGGGCGGGTCCTGGCCTGCCATGGCCACCGCCCTCCCCTGCTGCCGGGCACGATGCCGTGTCTATGGTCAGCTGTGGCCTCGCCTGGCCTTTATGACCCTAAAGTCCAGATGCAGTAGGAGACGCTGCTGGGACGTGAGTGGAGTGAACCCTACGTGACACTCGGAGGACCAAGCCCAGCCCAGCCTGCATGGACATGCTTGCATGTGTGCGGGCCAGAGTGGACACTCAGGGCAGTGCTGACCTCAGAGTCATGTTACCATCCATGGGGCCCCAGCCCAGAGTTCCTGGTCCCTGAGCAGGGCTCACACAGAGGCCCGGGCTGGGAGGCAGCAGGACAGGGCTGAGGCGAGGGAAAGGAGCCCTGGACGTCCATGGCCGGCATTGCCTGGCGCTGGCCCAGCCTGTGGGGAGGAAGGTTTCTAGGCCCGGAGCTGAGCGGGAAGTGCTGCAGGACAAGGGCAGGCGTAGAGGCCATTGACCCCCCTCCTGGCCCAAGTGCCAGCGGCCACCTCCAGTGACAGGGCGAGGTCAGCTGCTTCTCCTGGAAGCCGAGGAAGCTTTCTTTCTCTCAGCTTGCCAGGTCCCTGTGGCCCTTCTATTGGAAAGGGAGTCTACTGTCCTCTCCCGGGACTTCCGGCTTGTGACTGCAGCTGTCCAGAAAGCAGGAATTCCAGAGCTGGGGCACACGCACCCCTGGGGACCACCACCCACGTCCCTGTCTTGGGGACTAGACAGGGCGGCTTCCCTGCCCAGCGTGCGCCAGGCCTACTCCTTGGCCTGCCAGGGGACCAGGTGTGGCCTGCTCCCCCTGGTCTCAGCAGAGCACCTCTATCCTGGACGCATCCCACCCCGCCAGCCTGGCTGTCCTTCTGTCGTTTCTCTTTTGTCCAGACCCCGCAGGAGGGAGGGACCGGCAGCCGCCTTCTTAAGACACACTCGGAACTTGGCTTCAGAGTGTCCCTAGAAGAACGTCACTCCTAGGCCTGCAAGGGCCGGGTTCTGGCCACATGTGTGGGTCTCCTCCAGAGCTTTGCTGGCACTTGGGTGGGGTTTGGGAAAGGCTGGGGCTGCTGTCATGGCGAAGGTCCTTGTAGGGCGGAGACCTGGCCATGTGACGTGGGCGACCGCCCCTCCCTGGGCAAGGCGCTGGCTGTCCAGATAGGGCAGGGATGGACGCACCCTCCTGGGACCCCGGGATCCTGCTCCTGACCCCTGCCACATCCAGGGCACGCAGGCTCCCAGCATGCTAGCTGTCATGATGGTGGTCATCGCTCCCACGGATCTGCTGGGACCACGGCCAAGATACCCGCATGGGGCAGCACTGCCCGGCAGCAGGGGCCTGGACCAGCTGACCACCTCCCACACCCAGGGGCCACTGCCCGATACCCTCCCCACTGACCATGGCACCTCCTCGTCCCCGTCCCCAGGACTTCCTGTTTCCTCCTGCCCTGCTGAGGTTCAAGGACCACCCAGGAGTTGGGGCGGGGAGGGCGCGCATGGCGGGGGTCACTTGGAGTCCAGGTATGGTTGCTCTGCATGGGAATGAGCAGGAGCTCCGGGGTGCTGAGCCTCTCACATAAAAAGGTAAGGTGGCCGCCCAGAGCTCCTCAGCCTGTGGCCCTGATGTGCCGGCCCCTGGCACCTGGGAGGAGCTCTCTGCTCCCCTCTGAGGCCAGCTGGTTGGCAGCAGTCTGGGAAGGGGGCGTGGAGCCCACCCCCCAATTGAGAGCCAGCACACACCACCCTGCAGGGCCTCCCGGGTGTGACCTGGCCTCCGGGCGCGCCCCTGCCTCCACCGCCCAGTCAGACGCCCGCCTCCGGCAGGCCGCAACAACGGGATCCTTGTGGAGAAAGGCCAGCGGGGCCTTATCAGGGCCTCATGGGGGTGCGTGGAAGTGTTATCTGGTGCCAGGCTTGGCTGAGAACGCTGAGATGGGGGGACACAGCCCTGGCTCCCTGGGGGCCCTGCCACGCTGCGCCACGCCGCTGAGAAGGAATCGTCAGGATCCCTGACTCACTTTGCGCGTGCTCCAGGGAAGGGGAGGATTCTGACCAAATTCCTCCCTTTACCCTGCAGAGTACGGAGGACCGCGGAGCGTGGCAAAGGGCCAGCCTGGTGTCCTGGGACCTCAGCTAGCTGCCTCCGCCTCTCAGCCCCTCTTTGCAAGAAGGGGTTTGCTCTCAGCGGGGAGACATGGTGTCTGCAGGGGCCAAGCGTGGGCCCAGGCCCGGCACCCACGGTGGCTGGTCCGTGTCATCACCCACAGCCCAGTAGGAGGGGCGGGGCCTGCTGTGCTGCAGGGGGAAGGCCAGGGGTCCTGGGGAGAGACTGAGGCACCAGCCACTGGGGCTCTCCACCAATTGGTGGGGGCCAGAAAGTCAGTGTGGGCAGGCAGCCACTGTCATCGTACCTGCGCCGACACTTCTGCCTTAACTCAGTGGATCTTCTTTCAAGGCTGTGGGGGAAAGCTGCTCCAAAATCACACTCAAGCTCAGGGAGAAAACAATGTAAGCCTACGTGCTCAGCTCTCTGTATGCCCGATGGAGGTGCTGGGGAAGGACAGCAGCCACCAGTTAAAGGAGAGCAGCCATTAGCAGCCCTCGGTTAAGAGGTCGGTAGCCATTATGCCAACATCATACATATGCATGCAAAAATTTGCTAAGGTTCCAAAGCCAGCGGTCATGAGGACCCCAAGAAGAAGCTACCCAGATGGTGAACCACCCCATAAAGACCCCATATGTCTCTGCCCAGCAACAGCCACCCTTAATGGGAGCAGACACCGGCACAAGGAACCAGAAGTGTGCCAGGCTGCCGTCCCTAGGCTGGACCCATGACCTGGGGCCCAGGCTGGGCCGAGGAGCAGCCCCTGGGGAGCAGCGGCCTCTTTGGGGCACCTTGGCATGCACCCCAGGTGCGGGGCTGGAACCCAAAGGGCAGTGGAGCAAGCTCTTCCCTTGAAGGTCCTCATGTTTTCCTCAGGTCCCCGGATGTGGTTCTTATAACCCATGCGTGGAGGGGAGCGGGTGCCACCATCACGTTTCAAAGATGCAGACAGCCGGGCGTGGTGGCGCTCGCTAGTAATCCCAGCATTTGGGAGGCTGAGACCGGAGGATCTGGGTTCGAGGCCAGCCTCAGCTACCTAGTGAGGCATTCTGCAACTTAGTGAGACTCTGTTTCAAAATAAAGAATAAAAAATAGGGCTGGGGGTGTAGCTTGGAGGTAGAATGCCCCTGAGTTCAATCCCCAGTACTGCAAAAAAAAAAAAAAATAATAATAATAATAATAAAGACTAAAAAATAGGGCTGAGGGTATAGCTCGGAGGTGGAACGCCCCTGAGTTCTGTAGCTCCAAGCTCTAAATTGCCTTTGCACCCTGGAGAAAGCTGAGGGGGAAGAGAGAGGAAGACAGGGCGGCCAGGCTCCCAGGTAGAAGGGGAGGGAGCCAGCCTGCCCCAGAGACGTTGTCACAGAGCAGCTGAGTCCAGGCAGGGGCAGGAAGTGGCGTGGGCCTTGTCGGGGAGTCCTCTGGGCCGCCTCAGCTGCATGTGCCCCAGGGATGGCACCTGTCCAGCCGGCCTCTTGACCGACAGCAGGCTGGCTGCCCCATCAGCATGGCTCCCCAGCGTCTGGTCAGCCGCCCTGTACCTCAACATCTTTGCCGGCCAGCCCCGGAAGCCCAGCAGACCTCACCCAGTGACCCAGCGCTGGACCCCAGTGTCACACCCAGATCCCAACTGAGGGCGAGTGACTGGGAGACGGTGCAGCCGGAGACAGAAGCCCCGGGTCAGCCATGGTGAGCCACAGCACCTGCAGTGCAACGGGGCTGTGGACCTGGGCTGGGGTGACCGGGCCCCAGCACGGGCCACTCTGCCCCGAAAGCCCTTGTCAGGCTCTCCAGGGTGCCCAGGAGTCAGACCTCAGCTCTTCAGTCTCCGGAAGGGTAAACTGAGCCCCACAGGGATGCTTACACTTCTAGGTTCCTTCAGAATGTCAGCCTTAACCCTGCGCCCTGGCACCCCAGCCACCGCACCCTCTTGGTCACACTCAGAGACTTCCAGAAGGCCTCAAGCACGCTCTCCCGGCGCTGAGCGGATGCGGGGCTGAGGAGTTCTGCTAGGACTTGGACGTCATTGGATTTCATTGACGGCGGCGAGGACGGAGCCTTCTGTAAGCCCGAACGCTCCCCTTGGGCTGGCCACATTCAGATTCTTATAACCAACGGCTCTCTGGCCAGGTGCCACCGCCCCCCGCACCTGTGTGCCCCCTCCTGAAGGAGATGGCGGAACAGGGGACCCCGAGACTTGGACACAGCAGAGATCCCAGGAGCTCACGCGCTCCATTCCCGGCCGTCTCCGCGTTCCCAGATGCAGCAGCTGAGGCAGCAGAGCAAAGTCTCCCGGAGGCTGGCGGTGGGTTAGCAGGGCCGTGGGGCTGGGCCCCAGCGTCACCCCGCAGCCTCTCACCCACACCTC
>PVLC010023531.1:0-25552 GCA_004027655.1 Graphiurus murinus
ACGTGATGTAATTACACAATCATATCAAGGTCACTCACCAAAGTGAACCTGAGGGGGAGGGAAGGGGAGGGGATTGGGGTGGGAATTGGGGAAAGGGTCAAATGACAACTGTGTGCAAATATGTTGTTAACAATCCGTACGCAACAAAGATGTATGCTATATTGCACGAATTACTACAATAAAAAAATTAAAAAAAAATTAAATAACTATTATTAAAGTTTATTGTTATGATTATTCATTTTGCTATTATTTGTTACTGTTAGTTTCTCATTGTGCCTAATTTTTCAATTAAACTTTATCATAGATCTGTACGTATAGGGAAAAAAGCTATAAATATTTGATTCAGTACTGTCTGAGGTTTCAGGCATCCAGTGGGGGGATTATCTTAAACATACCCCCTATAAATAAGGGATGGATAAAGAGATGGGGAATGGATAGAGAGATAGATGAGGGGAAGGTTGAAATTCTTCGTGTATGGGTAAATGAGTACTGTTTAAAAATCATATCTGTGACTGGATGGATAGAAAGACGTGGAGACAGAGGGGAGGGAAATACACAGACAGTGGGTTGGGTGGATGGGAGGATGGATGTCCAGGTTCAGAAGCAGAGAGGGCTAGCTACGGCTTTGCAGAGCAGAGCCTCAACCTTGACTTTGGTTGAAGTCAGCTCAGCTAATGTCACCCAGTCGCATCTCACCTCCCACTCTCCAGGAGGATGGTCTCTAAGTCTCAGAAGCTCTGAGCTGTGGTCTCATGCTGACGACTCGTGGATCAGGAATGACAGAGGGGCCGGGCAGATCCTGGGTGGCTGGAGCAGAGGGACGAGTTGGGGGAAGCCTGTGAGCTGGCAGCAGAGGAGCAAGATGGAGCCCACTTGGTCTGGAAGCTGGAGTGTGGAAGCTTCCCCCGGTGCTGACAGAGCACCTGTCTACGGCATGTTATAGGGCTGCTTCTGGCCACCCTGCCTGTGGGTGGATGCCGGACATATTCAGGCTTGCCCACCAGCCAAGCAGGCCAGTGGCTGCAGGAGAAGACACATCTCACCGTGGAACAGCGCTGGCTGGGAAGAGGGGAAAGAGGCTGACATCAGGACAGGAAACCCCCAGCTTGGCAGAGCCTAGTGGAGTGCAGGGACATCCAGCTCCAGTCCGAAGCACAGCTGATGGGCCTGGCTCTGCCAAGTTTCACTGCCTGAGGCACGTTTTTATGACCAGGGAATAATGAGAGGCAGGCATCTGATTCCTGGCCTTTCTCTGGTGCAGTCTGTGTGCAAATGCGTGTGCATGCATGAATGAGTGAACATGGATGTTCCATGAGGGTCTCTTTGTGTGTTTGTCTACACATGTATGTCAGTTTGTATACACATGATAGAACATTTGGTATGGATGGGTTTGCATGTGTTAGCCTGCTTGTGTGTGTATATGAGCATGTTGGAATGGGAGTAGGTATGTTTATGCATATGTGAGCACATTTGTGCATGTATGTTTACATGTGTCTTAGCATATTTGCAGTTGCATGAGTGTGCACGTAGGTAAAGGTATTCACTCTGTGTATGTGTTCACGTGTGTGTGCAGGTACATCTGAGAGTCCATCAGGGACTGGACTTTGTGGACAGAAGTGCCCACGTGCTGTAGCCATAGCCTCATCTCTTCCCATGCCCCTCCCACCTCACCTCCACAATCAAAATTTAGGACCTGAACGATGGGAGTTTCCCAAACATTCCGGACTGTCTCAGACTTTCATGGTTTTGTACATGCTACCATGGTTTTGTACGTCCTCTCCTTTGCTGCCTGGTAAAGTTCTTGTCCATTTTCCAGGTCCAGGATTTATACCCTCAGGGCCACAGTCTTGATGACCTCAAAGTCCACCCTCTAAACTCCCTGTAGCCTCTTGAACATCCCTTTCTTACAGCCATGAGGCATTGTCTGCTCTTCCCATAGACTGAGAATCCTTTGAAGACAGGATCTGAGTCTAATTCCTTCCTGGAACACCAGGGCTTGGAACAGTCTCTGGCATGCAATGGATGGATGGATGGATAGATGGATGGATGGATGGATGGGATGAATAGAGGAATGGAGGGACAGATGATGTGGATGGATAGATGGATGGATAGATGAGTGAATGACTAACTCTGGCCCTTCTGCTTGAGCATCGTGGATCCAGAAAGGAGTCACTTGCTGCTCTCCCCGCCCCCCCCACCCCCCCCGTGTTCACCCTGATGCAAAAGAAACAGTCTTTTCCTTTTTCAGGGGGAGGCTGCAACCTCAGCTTGCTCTCTCCCCTCTCATCATCCCTGGCTCTCAGGAGGGCTGGCTCCAGATTGGCCACCTACTTTACCAGGGAACAGATTAGGGCTGAAGAGGCATTGCTGAGTGGCTTAATTTAGTCCCTGTTTGTGCTCTGGGGCTTTCAAAGGCTGGGGCGACTGCAGGGGAGGGGCTTGACTTCAGGCCCCACTGCTAAGTGGGCAGGGATTGTGAGCCCTCCAGACTAGACTGCCTGCAGCTCAAAGCCGGGCCCTAGGAGTTTTGAGACAGGAAAATGGTGTTTTGTCTTGTTAATGCATTCACTTGGCTTTGCCCGGAGAGTAGTCAGGTGTCCCCAGACGGTGGCCTTTGAGCTGGTCTGGGGGAGGGGGTGGGGTGCACTCGGGCCCTGGATTACAGAGGCCTTCCCCAGGGAAGGGGCCTTTGATGGAGCCGTGTCTGTTGTCCAGAGTCCGCTTTGCTGGGGGCTGCAGCACTCTAATGAGGGGAAAGGGCTCCATTCTGAGGCATTCCCTCGGCCTCCCCTGGGCAGCAGGCGGGACCTCTTTTGATGTTAGAGTCCTTAAGCCAAGTGGGGACTAATTGCCACAAGGTACAGAATGTTCTGGTTGCTTGGGGGGTCTGCAGCTTGCTCACAATGCCACAACCACCCTGGGGTGGGGGAGAAGGCAGCCAGGCAGCCACTCTCCCGGGGTGTATGTGTGTGTGTGTGTGTGTGTGTGTGTGTGTGTGTGTGTGTGTGCGCGCAGAACAGGAAGCACACTACATGTGCACACTCACCTTACCCCGCTGCAGGTTTGTCAATAGTATTGTGTTTGAAAGCAGATGTTTTAAAAATCAGCCAGTGAGTGGGATGATTAATAGCAGAGAAAAAAGAAAACGCAGGCAGACTGGCTTCAGATTCTGATCCAGGTCCCAGTTCCAGCACGTGTGAGCTGAGACAGTCCCTGGAACCCTCCTCTGCAAGAGCGGGGCATGGAGTCTGACACAGTAGGGCTTATCTTCATTTGCCTGCCCCTCAGTGGCAGAGGTGGCTGCCTGCTTCAGACAGTTACTGAAACAGGGTCTGTGGAACTTTCCAAAGTGGAAGCAGCTGAGAACCTGGTTGGCAAGCATCAAGTCTGTCTCAGTTGATTGGAGAGGAGGAAGAGGGTGGTTTTCTTTGGTTTTAATATTTGTGCCCACCTGGTTTCCATCTCAAAAGAAGACGGCCTTGCGTATTCCCTGAATTATGCTTACCTCCAGCCCCTCCCTTCTCTGCCTCTAAATAGAATCTAGAGTCCGAACAATTATTACAGTCAACTATTGTGTTTTTTATACTATACCATGCACCGGGCTCACTGATCAACTACATTACGCTGGTCTTCATGGTGTCCTGCTCAGAGTCAGTGACTCATTTCATAGACTGGGAAACCATGAATCAGACAGACAAATGACCAAGGTCATCCTACATGGGATGGGGAGCCAGCCTTCTGACGGGTCTGGCTCCAAAGCCCAGGTCCTCTCCAGCCCACCCCAGCTGAATGAGCCCATCAAGCCTCTCTGAGCTTCATTTTCCATCTGGTCACAGGAATCATTGTAGGAACACACCATGCTGGGATGCAGGGCTGGTTACATGAGAGCCCGTGACAGTACCCAGATGAGCCTTATAGACATGGCAGGGACCTGGTACACCTTGGTGCTTCCTCTCCACCACCTCCATCACCTACGAGACACACACACACGCGCGTGCACACACACACACACACACACACACACACACACACACTATAGTTATCCCCCATTACCTCCACCCTCTCAAATCTGGAGAAGAGATAGAAAAGACAGATCTGGAGAAAGAGAAAAGAGTATCCACACAAGTTATTCTTCCAGACTATGATGCCCCTGACCTTCTGGTCTCTGGACAGGCACCCTCCCTACGGCTCTTACCAGTGACAGAAATCTGCCATGAGAAACTTGCAGGTGGAAGAGAGGGGGAGTCTGCCTTTCTGGCTGCCTCCCTGTAAGCAGCTGAGCAGAAGAAGAGAGATATCAACACGCAGTAGACATCAACGCTCAGCTCATCCAAGCAGGGCGAGGGCCGAGGGAGACCACGGGAGCCACATGAAGTCCTTTTGGGGTTGGTGGTCAGTGCAAGAGAAGAATTGGGCAACAGGGATTTGGATAATATGTCACCTGTGTCCTTTCACTCTTCTACCCACAAGCTCGGTGTGGTAGCCCCGGGTTGCACACAAGGAAGGTGAAGCAATGCAGCTGGTAGACAGCAGAGCAGGGCTGGAACCCAGCTCAGGCTAATTTGGGATTCTCGATGGTGCCAGGAGCTAGGAAAGAGGAAGTGGCTGAGAATGGCTTCAGATGTGGTCTGTGGTCGTCACCAGTGGAGTGCAGAGGATGCCCCCAAAGGCCTGCTGTCTCTGTGTCCCTGCAGGCCATGGCTGTTCTCATAAAGGCAGGTCCTGGACCGCTGCTCATGAGCAGCTGCAGTAACTGCCCCGTGCTCCCTGTCTTGTGAGAGGGCTGGGGGTCTCCCTGGCTGAGCCCAGAGCCCCTTTGAAGGCAGAGGTGGAGGGATGATGGCTAAGAAAGTCTAGGGCAGTTCTTATGTCCCTGATGGCACTTCTCCCCCACCTCCATCCTTCTTTAAAAAAAAAACAAGCAAAACAGAACAAAAAACAATGTGGACACCGCTTTATTGTTTTATAGCAATAAGATATTCTTCTTTCTTTTAATGTCAAATATACAGATAGACAAGAAAGGAAAAGATAAAAAGCATCAAATTTCTCAGTGTGTACAGCCAGTCCTCCAAATCTGTGTCCCACATCTGGGGATTCAACCAACTAAAGATTGAAAACATTTGGAGAAAAACTGTGTATCTGTACTGAACATGTACAGACTTTCCTTCTGGTCATTATTCCTTAAATTATGCAGTATTATCAAACATTTACATGGCATTTGCGTTGTATTGAGTATTAAGAGAAATCTAGAAACAATTTAAAGTATCTGGAAGGCTGTGTGCACAGGTTTTAGGCAAACACGATGCCATTTTTCATAAAGAACTTGAACATCCTTGGATTTTGGCACCTGCAGAGCATCCTGGAACCAATCTCCCATGGGACGACCATAACACACTGTGGTATGGAGACTGGTTTTTCCCCAGTTAATACATCACATGCACCTTTCCACATGCATATGCCTTTATCACAATCTTCAGTGCTTTTTACAACATTCCGAGGATGGCCATAGTTTCTTTAATCACCCCTCACCATTGTTGAGCATTTAGACTAGTCTTAATACTTTGTGGTGAGACTCTTACTACATCTGTACGTTTCCTCCTGAAAATCACCCTGAATAATGCTACTGCTATGCTCAAGAGTATGAGCATTGTTTAAGCTTTTGATGGCCGAGCGGTCCCCTGAGACACTCTATAGCTAGGCCACTACGTGAAATGCCTGGAGAGCTGTTTCTTCTCACTTGGATCAACACCAGGTCTGAGGAGTCACTTTTTAACATTTGGTGACCTATGGGTGAGAGTGGTATCTTCTTCCCATGTTAATGTCTTTGATGACTCCCAATCTTTCTTCATTCATTTCATCCACAGAAACATGTCAGTTGCTATCCTATGCCAGACACCCCCTACCGCAGAGGAGTTGGTGGTGGTAGTGCACATTTTAAGCAGAAAATCCAAATAGATGGTTTCTCCGTGGCAGTTGCAATCAGTGTTAGGAAGAATGGTGGTTTAGGGAGATGAGTTAGTGGGAACTTCAGCCATTCCATAATCTCTATCATATTTGACTTTCCTTGGTATGGACAATCCACCTTTTCAATCTTACATAGAGTGCTCTGTGTTCATTAGCTTTCCATTACTGTAACAAAGTACCTGTGTTAATCAACCTAAAAAGAGGAGAGGTTTATTTTGGCTGACAGTTTTGGAGGCTTCAGTCTGTGGTCAGTTGCCCTTGCTGCTTTTGGACCTAGGATGAGGCAGCACATCATGGCAGGAGCGCAAGGCAGAGGAAGCCCAGTTTCCTTGTGGCCAGGAACAAAAATGAGAAAGAAGAGACCAGGATCCCACAGTCCCCTTCAAGGATACATCCCCCAGGGACCTAAAAACCTCCCACTAGGCTCCACCCCTTAAAGGTTTCATCACCTCCCAGTAGCACCAAGCTGGGAATGAGGCCTTTAAGACATCTAAGATCGCTGGGCCTGGTAGTGCACGCTTGTAATCCCAGCATTTGGGAGGCTGAGACCGGAGGATCCGGGTTCACGGCCAGCCTCAGCTGCTTATTGAGGCACTCCGCAACTTAGTGAGACCCGGTTTCAAAATAAAGAATAAAAAATAGGGCTGGGGGTATAGCTCGGAGGTAGAATGCCCCTGAGTTCAATCCCCAGTACCACACACACACACACAAAAGACAGCTAAGATCCAAATGATAACATGCTCCAAAAATACACCTCCATCTCTCTCCCAACTCTCGTAACCAGACATTCTTCTGTGCACCTTCCAGAAAGATCTTTAGAGTGGCCTTGATAAGAACAAGCACAAGGGGCTATTTCTCTGGTGAGAAAGTCTAGGTTATCATCCAAGGTCCAGTTCAGCCACCACATTCTCCAAAAAGCTTCTCTGGGTTCCCCCAAGAGAAAAGTGTCTCTTTACAACACTCAAAATCTCTTAAAAATACCTGATGAACAGTGACATAATCAAACACGAGCCACTTCCCGTCCTAAGCATGTGGCAGGATCAACCCTCTGTGTACCCAGGAGCAGCAGCCTGGGTATATATGGCAGGTACACGGGTGCTCTGGCCTGTCTGTGGCAACATCTTTTTATATTGGAGAATCTTTTCCCGGTAGCTGAGGATCACAGAACACTTTACTGATGCTTGAATCACAGACAAGGCAAGTGTGGCTCAGCAAGGGTGGGGTCTTGCCCAAGGTCACCTAAGCAGGAAGGGGGCTGGATGTGAATCTAATCCCCTGGCCCCCCAGGGCAGGACCTGTGATCCCGAATCATGATCAAACTCAGACTCTGTGTTCCCTTTCTTTTCTGGACTAATGTACCTGGGAATCCTAGGCCTTTAGGATTCTTCTAAGAGAGGGGTTTCAGTCCCCTCAATTGCAAATGGAGTCAGAAGGCCAGCAGCAGGGTTTGTGTGCCCAGATAGGCACCTGGGCAGTGCCCGCAGAGGGCTCCAGTTGAGATGGGCGCCGGGCTAGACAAGCTTTCCCTGCTGGCTGATGTCATGAGCTCATTAGCGCCACGGGGTTTATAGCACAAGGCAACTCTCCAAACAATAAATTAAGCTGCACAATTTAGCACTTAATTATCCTCTCTCTCGTCTACTTCACTCTGGTTCCCTGGGTGTCTGTCTGGCCCTCCAGCTAGCTGGTGAGATCTTCCCTCCTCCTCACGCCCGCCCCACAGTCAATCCATCATACAGCCCACTGGGCATCTCCGGAACATCCCTCAAATTCTTTCCCTCCCCCACATCCTATGGCCTTGACCTCCGCCAATCCTCACTCTTCTCCCTGCCACCCCCCCCTACCTTGGTTATTGCTACCCTGGTCTTTGGGGCTTCAATTAATTCCCTTCTCTGCTCTGCCCAAGTGGCACACTCATGATGTGCCTTGGTCTGAAATCCAAAGTCCCAAGCATTTTGGCATTCAGAGCCTTGCTACCTCACCAGCCTCCTCTTCTAAAACCCCCACACTGGCTCCCTTCCCACACTTGCAGACTTTCCCTAAGGAGGAGCAGAGCCAAACTACAGGCTACTGCAACATGTAAACCTCTGCGCCCGCAGTTCCCTCCTCCCAGAATACCCCCCTTCCCATGTCCACAGCCTTGCTGCTCAGCTTACAAACACAGGCTTGTCCTGATAGCTCTGGGACCTCCTCCTTTGGAAAGCCTGAGGGATTTTCCTAGTGAGCCCTGCAGCTGAGGCTACTTACTCACTTTTTCTCCCCTTTTAGCCATCTCTGTAAAATGCACCTCCATAGGGCTGCCTGGGAAAATCATGTCAATAAAAAGGCCATTCGGGTGCAGAGGGCACTGGTGGCTACATCCAGCCACTTTGGTCTCTGCATAGTTGAATCCTCACCATCAATCCACAAAGAGCCTATGCAGGTCCTTTTACAGATAAGGAAACTGAGGTTTGAATTCTAGAACTGGGACCTCACTACCCCACCTTGGTGGCTTGGGGTCCAGGGAGAACATGCATGAGGACCCCATAGGGCGCTGTGACAGGGGGAGAAGCTCAGGGAGGGCACTCAGGGACAGAAAAGGGACAACCCAGATCAGGGCTGCCTTTTGACCCAAAGAGGACTCGACTGGTCGAATCACAGCACAAATCAATCTTCTGCTCTACCACGTTGTGTGTAAGTGAAGCTTCAGAGAGAGGGAAGGAGTAACAGAGAACAAGGTTATAGAGGAACAGGGTGCAAGTGGGAGCCTGGTGTCCAGCTGACCCGGGGGCTGCAGGGGCAGCAAGACCATGCTGTCACCCCTCCTTCTCTTTCTCTTCTTTTTACCCATTGCTTCCGTCAGACATTCCGTGAATGCCACCTAGATGCCAGGTAATATATGCTAGCTATTACAGATACAGAAGGCCCCTGCCTGGTTTGCTCATTCCCATGCCTGACATATAGTGGATATGCAGTAAATATCACTTGAATGGTTTAATTAATGGATAAGCAAATAAGCACCAGGATTGTAACATGCTCAGACTGAAACATTGTAAGCACCAGGATTGTAGTATGCATAGATTGTAACATTTTAAACACCAGGATTATAACATTCATAGACTGTAACATCCTAAGCACCAGGATTGTAACATGCACAGACAGTAACATTGTAAGCACCAAGTTTGTAACATACATGGACTGAAATGTTGTAAGCAGCAGGATTTTAACCTTTCCAGAAGGGCCTAAAGGAATGGTTAACTGCTTGCCTGCTCTGCCTTTATGGGTGCAGGTGATGGCCATTCTATGAGTATCTAAGCAGAAGACTCTCTGAGAAGGTCAGTGTAAGCATCACTTTTCCACAGGGCTCTGTCAGTGTGGCTGCAAGAACATGTCCCTGAGTGAGACGCCGGAGGATGCGTGTGCTTTGGGGGATCAGTAGCCCTTTCCAAGCTTGAAGCACAGGGCTGGCAGGAATCTGGAACTGGTTCCAGGCACTGGGCAGGGCGGGGCCAGGCAGGGCCCTCTGCAGCATCTCCGCCTGGGTGGAGCAGCAGGCCCCAGTCGAGCTGCAGTTGCAGAGGAATGTCCCTCATTTCCATAAGGGGGAGCCTGTGCGCAGGAGATCCGCAGCTCCAGAGCCTCAGCGTTCAGGGACCTGCTCTGGCCAGGAGTGGCCATTTGGGTGGCACTGGCAGGTGTCTGCCCTGAGCAGCCTCCAGTCCTGGGGGAGCCACGAGGTCATGAGTGGGCTGTTCTCCTCTCCCATCCATCCACGTGGGGAAATAAGGAAACCAGGGGCAGGCAGGGCTCCGTGTAGAAAGTACGGAGCTTTGGAGGCAGACAGGAGTGGTTCCATCAGGCACCAGCTGCATGACCTTGGGCTGTCACCTCTAGGACCTCTGCTTCCTTGTCTGTAAAATGGGGAACCATACCAAGTTTAGATATAGGTACATAGAAAAGCCACGACAGTCCCTGAGCACGATAAATGCTTAAAAAATAAGAGGAGTGTTACTATGATGATGATTGTCATCTGGATTTGTTATGCAGTCTAAGTTGTCACTCCAAACCTCACACACGTTCCTGCTCATCAATCTTCAGCAGAGCCTTTAAGATGATTTCCTCCAGGACTATGGCCTCCGTGACCCAGACAGGGGGAAGGCTGGCAGGAAGGCTCCCTGAGCTTGCAGTTGCAGGTTCTTCTCAAAGGATGAGAAAGCAAAACACTAAGAGGGAAGGAGGGAGTGAGAGAGGGAGGGGGGGAGAGGGAGAGAGACCCAAATTTAGCAATGAGTTTCTCTTTTATACAACCCCCCGATACATACACATGTTTTGGTGTTGTAATATACCAGGTGCTGTTTTATTCTCGACTTGCTGTGGTCTTTGGTCTGAATCATTCCATCTCCTCTCATTCAGTTCCTGCCAGAAAGCGACACACATATTTCGTGGTCCCCTCCCCCCTAGGAGGGGAATTTCTGTAAGCGCCTCCCTTCGCACATGCTGGAGGAGCTGCCTTAGGGACAGGAGACAGTGTGGCCACAAGATCTGCTGCCCCTTCACTGCTGCCTGCTTAAGATCCCCCCCCCAAAATAGAGATAGCATTTCTAAACGATTATCAAAATAGTATATGTGCATCGTTAAAAAAAAAAAAAAGCATTATGGGGAAGTTCCAAAGTCACCCGTAGATAACCTCGGCTCACACGTTGTTGTATTCTGTCAGCCTTTCATCTGTCAGGTGTACACACAAGCCTATGATAACAGTGTCGCACAGGATATATTGTTGTATGTGGGTTTCTCAATGGCTCCACATCATTGTATTGTGTGAGTATAGCCCAGTTCATTAACCAACTCCTTGTTGTTGGACATTTAAGTTATTTCTGTTTCCTTTTCTTTTTTAACTTTCAGTTTAGGTACGTATACATTCAGAGGAAGTTTAAAAGACAGTATAGACAGTTTCTGTGTGCCATTTTTCTGCAATGGTAACATCTTACATTGCTATAGTACAATATTCAAATGAGGATATTGACATCGATCTGTACAATCTGTGCAAATAGGTCTATGCTATTTTATCTCATGTGTACATTTCCACAGGATGCAGGTGACCAACATATAGAACTATTTCATCACCATGAACACATTCCTCATTTTCCTCCTCTTTATTGTCATATCTACTCATCTTTCTTTGCCTTTTCCCTAACCCCTGGCTGCCACTAACTTGTTCTCTATCTCTATACTTTTGTCATTTTAAGAATTTTATACATGAAATATATGTGCCATATTATATTCTTCTATAATATATATATATATATATATATATATATATATATATATATATATAGAGAGAGAGAGAGAGAGAGAGAGAGAATGTTATATATACATTTTCACTCAGCACAAAAACCTGAGTTCTGTCTATGCTGTTGAATTTATTAATTGTTCCTTCCTCTTTATTGCTAATAGTCTTCCATGGTATGGGTTGTACTACACCTATTAACCATTCCTCCACCTTAAATATTGCTTAGAAACAGCATTCTAATTGTTTCTATTTTTTTATCATTACAAATAAAAGTGTTGTAAATAATCTTGCCGAGATTTGTGTGTAGAGATATGTTTTAACTTCCTTGGCACAAATATCCAGAGTACAATTGTTCAGCTACTTGGTAAGCGTATATTTTATTTTTGAAAAGACAGTGAAACTACTTTCTAGAGAGGCATATCATTTTATCTCCTCAGCAGCACTGTACGTGAGATCTAGCTTCTCTATAAACCCACCAGCACTCAGCATTCACAATGGTTTGGACACGTGTCCTCTCAAGGCCTCTGGGTTGAATTCTTGGTCCCCAGCCTGTGATGCTATTGAGAGGTGGTGGAACCTTTAAGAGGCGGGGTTAGTGGCAGGAAGTGAGGTCACTGGGGAGGCGTGCCCCAGCCCCTTCTCTCTCTGCTTCCTGGCAGCCATGGGTCAGCAGCTCATCTGCTGTGTCTCCCTGCCATGATGTTCTGTGCCACCACAGACCCAAAGGCAATGGAGCCAAGGAACCATGGACCAAAACCTTGAGCCCAGATACACCTTCCCTCCTTTTCAGTTGATTATCCCAGGTATTTTTGTCATAACAGAAAACTAACACAGTATTGTCACTTTTTCCATTTTTACCTGTTCTAATAGGAATGTAGTGACATCTCAGAGTCTTAATTTTCATTTCCCCAATGGCTAATAATGTTGAACATATTTTCATGTGCTTATTTGTCATCATTGGTAAAATGTCTCTCCATATGTTTGTTCATTTTCTTATAGGATTGTTTGTGATCTTAACTGTTGAAATTTTGTACATATATAAAAGTATATATACACACATTAGATGTGAATCCTTTGGCAGATCTGTGGTTTGCAAATATATTCTCCTAGTCTGTGCCTTGTCTTTTTGTCCTTTCAGTAGGGCCTTTTGAAAACAAAGGTTTTTAGTTTTTATGAAGCCAAATTTATTGATCTTTTTCCTTTATGAATCATGCTTTTGGCATCAGGTCTAAGAACTCAAGCCCCTGGTCCCAAGGATTATTTCTGTTTCTTTTTCTTTGAAAAAACAACCCTGTTCTTGGCAGAATAATGTCCCCCAAAGATGTCTATGTCCAAGTAAACTGGAACCTGTGACTATGTTACCTTTCATGGTGAAGAGGGCTTTTCAGGTTGATTAAAGATAGTGAGACAGGGGGTTTATCTTGGACTATCTAGGTGGGTCCAATGTAATCACAGGAGTCTTTATAAGGAAAAGGGGGAGCAGGAGAGTCAGAGAAGGAGATGAGAAGACAGAAGCAGAGGTCGGAATGATAATACTGCTGGCTCAAAAGGAACCATTAGCCAAATCCTGTGGGTAGCCTCTAGAAGTTAGAAAAGGCAGGACGGCAGTCCCCTGGAGCCTCCAGAAGGAACACAGCTTCCAGGCCCTTGGTTTTCATCTAGAGAGACCCATTTTGGACTTCTGACCTCCAGCAATGTAGGATAATAAGTTGATGTTGCTTTAAGCTACTAAGTTGGATATCTTGTGTTACAGCAGCAATAGGAAGTCTGTAAAACCCTCTGCTGAATAATAGCCTTGCACATAAATCTTTACATACTTCCTATTTGATGAATATTCTTGTACATAAATCCTTAAATAGTTTCCAAGATATTTCCTTAGGATTAAATCTTAGAATTCAAATTGTTGAGGTGCACATCTGTAATCAAGTAGGCTGAGACAGGAGAATTGCATGTTTGAGGCCAGCCTCAGAAACTTAGGGAGACCTTGTTTCAAAATCAAAACCAAAAATGGCTGGGAGTGTAGCTCAGAGGTTGAATTCCCCTGTGTTCAATTCTCAATTGTTTTATTCTCATAAAAGAAAGGTAATTGGTACCCAATGGGGTACATACAGTCCTCATTGGTATCTTAGTCCATTTTGTGCCTCTGTAATGGAATCCCACAGACTGGATAATTTATAAACAATGGAAGATTATTTGGCTCATATTTCTGAAGATTGAGAAATCCAAGATGGTGAGGACCATCTTGCTGTGTCATGCCATAGTGGAAGGACAAAGAGGGGACAGGAAAGAGCCAGGAACGGAACCCACAGCCTCAAGTCCTGTGCAGCCTGCATCCATTCATCCACAAGTACAGGGCCTTTGTGGCCTGGTCACCTCTCAATGGTCCCACCTTTTAACATGGTTGCATTGTAGACTAAGTTTCCAACACATGCCTTTGGGGAACACATTCAACCATAACAATTCGTAAGGATTTTTTTTTTTTCTTTTGGTGCTGGGGACTGAACCCCCAGCCCTATTTTACTTTTTATTTTGAAACAGGGTTGCTGAGGGTCTTGTTAAGTTGCTGAAGCTGTCCTCCAACCTGTGATCTTCCTGTCTCAGCCTCTCAAGAATTGGGATTACAGGCGTGTGCCACCATGCCCGGCTATAAGGATTCTTGATTCCTCCCTCTAGTAATCACTGGCTTTTACCAATGTAACATGTATTTGAAGTCACCTTGATTTTGTACATGAGTGTGTGTGCGCATGCGTGTAGGCGGTGAAGGAGAGGAGAGTGGGAAGGGCAAGCTTTCTTTGCTTCTTCCAGACTTGCCTGGTCCAATATGGTAGACATTAGCCATATGTGGCTTTTAAACGTTGGAAATACAGACAGTCCAAATTGAAACGTGCTGTAAATATAAAACACACACTGGACTTACTAAACACACACACACACACACACACACACACACACACACATATATATGAAAGGAAAAAAGAAAGAAATTGCAACTGTGTAAAAAAAAGAAATTGCAACTGTGATGTTTTATATTGATTGTGCACTGAAATTATATTTGGATATATATGAGAGTAAAATATATTAATAAAATTAGTTTTACCTGTTTCTCTTTCCTTTTTTAATGTGAGTACTAGAAAAGTAAGAATTACCTGTGCGGCTGGTTTGCAGGGCTTCTGTGTGCTCCGCCTGGGCAGTGCGGGGCCACACTCTCCCCAAGGCCTTTACAATGGGCAGCGGGCAGCGGTCAGAGCCCGAGCTCAGCTCTCAGCCCTCAGCAAAGGTGGCCAGTGCCTGTGGCTTTGGTCTCATCAGCCAGGGCCAACCACACACCCCGCAGCATGGTGGAACAGTACTTGAGGTCAGGCAGATCTTGGTTTGGATCCTAGCTCCTTCAGAATGTTCTTCTGTGTGAACCTTTATCCACTTTTGTTTCTATAAAATGGGGGAAGTGACCCATAACATTTGTGGAGGTCTTCCTTTATTCGACCAACTTTTATGGGACCTACTGTATGTCCTGGTCATACAGCAGCAATCAATGTAGAAGCAGCCCAGTGCTAAGCCCCAGGTCCCCTCTTTCCTGTCTGTAGAGATGTGCTCCACTGCTAAAGAGAACATTTGGGGGGACGGTACATCCTGCTCAGCATTTTTTATGAACTCACTGGTTCCCCCAGTTGGAATTCCCCCCAGGCAGCACTTTGTGACTTCGGCAAAGTCCTTCCTTCCTCTGGTGCTCACTTTCCCCATCTAGAAATGGGGACGACAGCATTCACCTGCCTCTCGGGTTTGCGGAGAGGCGAAGGGAGGGAGCACAGGTGAGCACAGTTCCTTGCAGGTGCTAACACTGGCCACTGCTGCTGTTAGTAGCAGTTTTATTATTGTTGTGGGCATCATTTTTGTTGCTTTACAATCCCAATGATCCCACGGGGCTCCCGGGAGAGATGACCCAGGGGACAGAGAGGAAAGATATGGAAGACTCATGAGTTTACAAATGGTGAGAGAAGCCCTTGGGCCTGTGAGGAGTTCACAAAAAGAACTCCCTTCTCCAAGTGACAAATGTGTCCTGGACATCTTGTGGCTCGTGTCAAGCAGGGCTGCCCACTTGTAACCATGCGACTCCTTTTTCCCCTTTGGCTGAACAGAGCTCTAGCTGCTGGCTGATGACCCAGGGTCCATGCCCCTGCTCCAGACACTGCTGAAGCCCCTCCCAGGCCCAGTGGCTCTGCCCCCTGCACACACCTGAGATTCTCTGCCAAAGTTCTCGTTCTCTGTGTTGGAACTTGCTATCCCTGAAGTCAGGGTACAGTTACTGTGCTGGTTAATGACACCAGAAGGAAGTAGCTTCGATCCAGCGATGAGCAGACACCACAGAGAAATACCTGAGCTTCTCTAGCTCTAGTCAGGATACTTTTGAGGTGTGTTCCACATTGTCTTCCGGGCTACTCAGTGGATCCAGCTGCAGTTACCCATGGTGACAACTGGCCTGATAAAGTACCCTTAATTGACTGTCTTGTCTTCTCATTCTCCTGCTGCAATTTCCAAATGAGGGAGCCCAAGTTGAGTTCTGCTTCTGGGAAGACCCAACTGAAAGACTCCCTTTATTCTTCTCAGGAGAACCCTGATTTGGATGAGCTGCTCCCTTCCTGCAGGAGCATGCGCCTGAGAGGTGGTGGTGACTCCTCTGCCATTACAAGCCATTCCACGTGCCTTGGTAACCACCGGGCCAGGATTGGTCAGGTACCTGAACTCTGGCCAGGTAGAGGCGAGGGCCTGCCTGCTGCTGGGTATCTCTTCTCCTTAAAAGTGAGCACAGAAGAGGCTCTTGGTCCTCTTCTAGGACCCAGGACTTCTGGTGCCATCTTGTCTGCATCTTGGGAAGGAAGCCATTGCTGCAGATGGCAAAGCATACAGATGGGAAGCATGACTCGAATGTCAACCTTGGACCTTGATCCAGCCCACCCTGAAGCCTCTCTGCTTTTGGACTTCCTCTTCCATGAGTTTAGACATTTTGTTTTATTTTATTTTATTTTATTTTATTTTTGCGGTACCGGAGGTTGAACTCAGGGGCATTCTACCTCCGAGCTACACCCCCAGCCCTATTTTTTATTCTTTATTTTGAAACCGAGTCTCACTAAGTTGCGGAGTGCCTCACTAGGTAGCTGAGGCTGGCTGCGAACCTGGATCCTCTGGTCTCAGTCTCCCGAATGCTGGGATTACAAGCGTGCGCCACCATGCCCGGCAAGTTTAGACATTTTAAAGACACTTAAAGCCACCCTTCGGTTTGGGTCAGGGTTTTTGTTGCCTGCTTTTTCTGCTAACAGAAGCATCTCCACAGCCACCACGCCATCCTCTCGGTTAATCATCTGGTTCAGAGGGCTAGCCATTATTAGTAACATCCCTACTTTACAGATGAGCAAACTGAGGCTTGGGGGCCAGACACAAATGAAAACCCTCTCCAGAGGTGAAAAGTCTCCTTCTACATGTGTACATGCGGTGAATACTCTCTTGGAAAACTGTGGATGTTACAGTTCATGGGTTCTGCCTCAATTCCACTTAAAAATTGGGAAACGCTTCCACAAAGTGGTGGTCCATTTCCACGTTTAAGAAATGAAATAAGCTGGGTGTAGTGGTGCACACCTGCACTCCAAGGCTGAGATAGGAGAATTGCAGGTTCGAGGACTACCTCAGCAAGTAGTGAGACTCTCATCAACCTAGCAAGACCCTGTTTCCAAATAAAAATTAAAAAAAAAATAGGGTTGGGGATGGAGCTCAGAAGTAGAATGCCCGTTAGATTAAATCCCTAGTACCATAAAAGGAGAGGGAGAGAGAGAATGAATATGAATATGAATATGAATATGAATATGAATATGAATATGAAAGGAGTCCTGAAGGCACATAGGCATGGCTATTGTTCCCACCTCACGGCTCAGAACACAGGCTCAGAGACGGCCAGCCACACAGGCCACACAGCAGGGGAGGTGGAGCCACTGGAACTTCAACCCTAGATGTGACCCTAATTCTTTCTCCACCATTGCTCCCCAGGGGCCTGTCTTAGGCTTAAAGAAGAGAATGTTGTGTACAGGCTTTGCAGAGAAGAAGGATGCTCACTTCTCAGTTTCCTTGTCTCTTCCTATCCCAAGTCCAGAAGGTTCCAGTGAGGAAATTTCACCCCACCCTAATTCCTCTCTGTTTAGAGCCCAAATTCCTAGAGGCTGTTTCCCAGAATGCTTCTTCACACACGCTCCTCTTACTTAAAAATCTGTGATTTCAAAGATAATTTTTTTTTTTTGCTTGTCTGCTTGTAATGTGCAGCTTCCTGTTGTCTGTTTGGCTCCTTCATTATTAAGAGCACAAAAAACAGCAAGAGAGGGGAGAGGAGAACCTGTCATTATCCTGTCGGTAAAGATTGTGACGATCCTGGTGTTTCAATAGGAGGAAAACTTTCTTACTGGATCCATAGTATATGTGTGCATTTTTCACAGATAAAACCTGTAAGCTGTTCAAATACTGCTTTGGGGGCTGGTGACATGAGCAAGTTCCCAGCTTCCTGAAGGCCTCCTCTGCTGAGGGGTCCAATGTGGACAGAGTATGCCACTCGCTGGTGACCAGCTGGCCCAGCATAACTGTGCCCTGCTGTGTGGCTTTTCTCTCTGGGATCCTGAAGGATGTTTTTTGCAGGAAATGCACAGAAGTTGCCATGATTTCATACCATTGTTCATGTCAGGCAATTGATAGTTCCTAGAAGAGACATCAGCTAGTCCCTGGGCCGGGGTTCCTCTCTCCTGGAAACCCTACTATCCAAGAAGCTACTTTTTTGGGGGGTGCCACTATCATAAGGCTGTTGGGGTTCTTGGGTTTAAACAAAAATTCAAACTGAAGAGGCAGATGTGGAGAAGGGATAGATAGGGGTTCAATGGTGGTCCCCAAGAGATACATCATGTTCTAACTTCAGGAACCCATGAATGTGATATTGCTGGAGAAAAGGGTCTTTGTAGATGGAATTAAATTAAATATCTGGAAATGAGATCTTCCTGGATTATCCAGGGGGAACTTAAATCCAGTGACTGGTGTCCTTGTAAGAAAATGTCAGATGGAGATTGGAGACAAACAGAGAAGTGGGGAGGACTGTGTTGTGGTTTGGATCTTCAATATCTCCCAAGAGGGGACAGGCTTGGTCCTGGGCAGTGACTCTCTTGAGAGGCACTGGGCCCTTTAAGAGGTGTGGCCTAGTGGAAGGAAGTTAGGTCATGGTGGCGTGCCCTTGAAGGGGGCTGGAGGTTCTGGCTCCTCCTCTTCCCTGTGTCTCAGCGGCCATGCCCTCTTCCCATGATGCAACAGGCTTCCACAGGCCCAAAGCCACTGGGAGGGCCACACAACCATGGATGGACACCTCTGAAGCTACAAGCCAAAATAAATGTTTCCTACTTTTAAGTTGGTTATCGCAGTTATGTTGCCACAGAGAGAAGAGCTGAGTAACAGACTACTTTCTGAAAAACAAAAGACAGACATAGGTTTGGCTGATTTGCCAGAGATTTTCGGTACTTGGAAGGGAAGTCTTTGGCATCACATCTTCTATGCTCTGTGGTCCACGGAAGAGTCCACTGTGTGGCTGTGAACACAATATTTGCCCTCTCTGAACCCCTTTCCTTCACTGTTTGGTGAGGATCACTGTTGCGCCCACCCCCCACCCCCACCCCCACGGCCATCACGCAGGTCAGGGAGTTATGGGGTGTCTAGGGTTGAAATACAACATTCCAAACACCACTTCGGGACACAGACATTTTTGGTTTCGGCCCACATAACTTTAAAAAAATGAATTTATCAATCTTCAACTGTCAAGAGACTTTAGACAAAAATTCCATATTCTCTTAAAAAGTCAAAAAAAGATGCCTTCTAATGTCACTGTGAAATAGCCGGCAAGTGCGGCGAGGCAGCTGGAGCACTGAGGGTCCTCAGTTCAGCATGGTCCTCACCCCAGCTTCATCCACTTCCCTCCTCTGGCCAGTCCTCGGAGCTTCCGGGTTTGCAGCCTCCTTGCGTGAAGGCTTTTTATAAATTGTTGGCTAATTTCATTTCTGTTTCACAAAAGACAAATCCCAAACCAGTGTTCTCACTGAAAAGAGTGTCTCCAGTAGGGCGAGAGACTGATGAAAACCTGTCAGACAGGATTTTTTACTTAATAGAATTTGTTGTAACCAGATCAGCAGTGTCCCTTCATCCCGGCCCTCTGACTTGTGGAAATCTCTTTGCTACTCAGAACTGGATAAAATGATGGTGCTTGTTAATACCAGGTGTGCTGGTGAGGAGGGGTTTCCATTTATGCCGGTTCTTGCCAAGATTTCTTTCTTTCTTTCTTTTTTTGGTGGTATGGGGGTTGAACCCAGGGACCTTCTCCCTCCAAGCTACACTCCTGGCCCTATTTTATTTTTTATTGAGAAACAAGGTCTTGCTAAGTCCCTGAGAGCTTCGCTAAGTTGCTGAGACTGTCTGAATCTGTGATCCTCATGTCTCAGCCTCCCAAGTACTGGGACTACAGGCATGGGCCACTGCATCCAGCTCTTGCCAAGATTTTGAAGCTCCAGTCCTTCTCTACTTTCATAGTTATTGCTCATTTTGGATTCTCATTCAAACCAGTTCAGGAAGCAATTTTAAGACAAACCAACACCTGTGGCTTATGTTTTGTCACCAATACTGGCAATGCTGTCTTTTGGTTTATAGCATCAAAAATGTAACTTGTATGATTCACATGAGTTCAGTTCATGGAACCCAACTCAAAATTCACCTCTACCATCTGCTAGCTATGAGATCTTGGGCTGTCACTTGCCCTATCTGAGCCTTAATTTCCCCATCTCTACAAAGGTCAGGGTAATAGCTGCTACAGTGCATGATTGCTGTAGAGATTTGACACAACATATGTCAAGTTCAGGGAATAAAAACATTGCTCCTCTAAGAGATTGCCTTGGTTTCAGCTTGGGAAGTAGCAATCTTGGATTGTGAAGATTTGTGGTAGACACATACCTGCCCGGATCTGCAGACATCAGAAGCAATAATGAAGATCTTGACACTAATTGTGAGGGCTGATATGTGCCATGTAGTTCTTAGAACACATAAATCTCTCCCTCTCCTCTTCCCTCCTATGCACTCTTGTCTTCTCTCTTGTGACCTTCAGTACTTGGGCATCAGTGGTGCATCAAGTCAACCTGTGATGTCTTGGCAATCTAGAATAAGAAAATCCCTTCAAAGCCTGTTGATTTGCCCACCCAGTCATACACGGTGGTATCAGCATGTGAGAGGCCAGATCCAGAGTCTATAAATGGGGGGTGTGCTGGTGGCTCAAAATGGGTTCGATTCTTGACTCCACAGAACTATCACTGGCATGAAAAGAGGTCTAGTCACCCCTGGGTCTTTGGCACTAATGCCCGCTTTGCCTTCTCAGCCATCACAACAATCCCAAATGCCCTCCCACATGTTCAAACAGCCCAGAAGAGTTTGAGAGCCACTCTTAGCCCAATGAAGATGGCTGATGAGAACATTTGAGCTTTCCTAGCCTGCAAACTTGACCAGGCTCTCCATTCATCTCTCCAATACTCAGTTTCTTGGCCTACCAGAGGGCAGAGTCCTGCCCACGCTCCTGGCTGTTGGAAGGACCAAGAGGGAGGGTTGCAGGACACCCGGTGTGACTGCGGCACTCGGTGAGTGTGCAGTGCACCGGCACAGCGAGGGGAGCAGTGTGGCACCAGCAGACCCCGCTCCCCTTTTCCCTGATTGTGTCTCCACATGGCAGGGCCGAGGAGGCAGCATTCAAGGCCCTCCCCCCGACGTCATCCTGCTCTAATTGGAAGTCATTGTGGAATGAAGTCCACTGTTTAATTTGGCCTGCGTTTGACAGATCCCGTACACACGGCTAACACAGCCCACTCAGGACCCAAGTGTGATACGGGGCATTCTTGGCCTGGGCTCAGGGTGGATTGGTGGAGAAAATGTCGCCTTCAATTAAGGCTGATTGGCCCTGACAGTTGTCTGGGTGAAGTTTATAAGGTACATCTAATCTGGATGCATCTGGTCATAAAAATGCAAAACAAGCCATTCCCACCCAAGTTCTAACTCCAGATGTGGGCTGATTCTCAGTGATTGACACCATATTTTTTGCAGCTGTCCTGCATTTTAAATCTTTTTCTATTTAAAATATATTCATCATAATTATGGAATGCAATAAACAAACTTCGGCCTGATGACAAGCTTTAAATATAAGAATGTTTCGGCTTAAAATAAATGCCACGATTTCTCAGCCCAGGATGGAGACAGCACCAACATGTATTCTCCAAAGGAGCCCTGACCTTGTCACCAGAAACCAGACACAGTTATTTTCTCTCAAGTATTGACTGATATTTGGAGGGGGAGGGGGCAGAGGGAGAAAAATCAAAAAGCTATTTATATCAAATAGAAAAATGTGCATGATTCATCAGAAAGCCACACTTGTAAGACGGAGAAAAAAATTCTTGGATTCCTCCTAATCCCATCTTGGGGACTCCAGCATGCAGGTTCTTCCTGAGGCAGGGCAGGGAGGCAGCCGTGCACACACCCTTTGGAGCCAGGTCACCTGACCTCAGATCCCAATTTTCATGTTCCACACCGCTACCGCATTGTTTTGCCACCTGACCTCTCAGTGCCTCAGTTTCCTTGTTTATGTAATGGAAGGTGATGATAGCGCTTACTTAATACTGCAACTGTGAAAACTCAGTGAGTTATTATAAGGAAAGCACTTGGAACTAAGCCTGACACATAAGTGCTCAAGATGTATTGGCTGTCATGGTAATCAATATCAGCTGACCTCTTCCCATTGATCCTCTGAGGGGGAAGCTGAAGTTTCCAGAGGTTGGGTGACTTGCTCATACAGCACATGGCAAAGCTGGGGTTTCAGACCCCAGTCGTTTAACTTCACTGCAAAGCATGCCTCCAGGCCATTCGTTTGGATCATGTTTGGATTCTCTAGCTCAATTTACAGCTTTACTGATGGCTGCTGTCTTTATCCATGCCTTTCATGAATTCAAATAGTGTCTTGTTAAGCTTGGACAGAAGAGCATCCTTATCCTCTCGCTACTGTTCCTCGGGCTCCTCTTTTATTTTTGTAATCGAGATAGTTACATAAACAAACTCTTAGGTTAATTATATACAGGTCAGCCTGCCACCAAGCTGCTGGGCTTTCTAACCACGTATGGACCTCAGCCATGACCTAATGATTCTACCATCAGTGGTGCGGACAGCTTAGTTCCTTGAGAAAGACGAGAACTACCCGGAGTTCATGTCAACAATCTGCTCCTCTTTAAAATGAAGCCATAAGTCACAAATCCTCCGAGCTCCCAGAGAAGTATCTGGAGCTAAATTTGAGTCCTGACTCTGATAATTGTTCTCCTATTAAGCCGATGAGAGAATTAGCAGTGCTGAGGCCTCTGGGGCTGTGCCGGCAGCTTGAGCCAAGCTGGAAACGGCTCTGCGAGTTTTCTTTCTGAGATGAGCTAAAGGCTTGTCCATCACTGGGCTCGTGGGCATAGGTTCAATATCAAAAGAGCAAGTGCTGCCTTTCCCAGTAGATGGATTCTAGTCCCAGCAGGCCCTCTGTGTCCAGCAGGAGTAAAAAAAATATATATTGCCAGAAAAATAGAGGCTATGTTTTAGTTCTCTTTAGTTCCCTTGGGATGGCCCTGGCAATGTTTGCAAGCCTTGCCTAGCTGCCAGACTCCTGTTTGCAGGAGGTAGTTCTGAAAGGTGGCAAGGCTGTTGTCCCCTGGAGACAGATGGGTGGGCCCAGGCTCAAACACAGGCTCTGTCAGTTATAAGCTGGGTGAACACTGGGGTGAGCAGCCCCGGGCCTTGGTCTTGGTGGCTCCCCTGTAAAACAGGAATGCTAATCTCCAACATGCAGGGTTGGCGCCAAGACTGGATGATATCACATATGGAAAGAACTGGCTCGAAGTCCCTGCTCAGGAAGCAAAGGCTTCCCTCTGGGGTCACTGAGGCAGCTACTATGGGTGTCTGAGATTGGGAAGTTGGTTTCTCCTTCGGTAGCAGGATGGCAAATAAACTATGCTACTCTTTCTGGGTTCATCAGTCAGATATGTCTTCTGGAAGTGCAGTGACTGATTTGTCATGTCTGCCGTGGATGAGGAGTCGGGATAAGAATTGCAGCCCATGCCTTGCTATCTCCCTGCTGTAGTGTAAGCTCTGAAGGCAGAAAATGAGTCTGAAAAATTATCCCTAACTTGTTCATGCTACAAAGAATGTCTGCATCTATTACTGTTCTCCTCCCACCCCCCAAATCCTTGGACATGGCATGACATGACCCCCACAGCCCCTGGATTTCAAATATTCTGTCTTCCAAAAGGACTAGGAGTTTTAAAACTGTGACTATGATAGGGAGGCAAGGAAAACATTAATAACCTTGTTCTATAGATGAGGGAATGAAATCTCAGAGAGGAACTAAATTGCCCAGAATCATGCAGTTATGCGACATTAGAACCAGATTTTGATCACTTGTTTCTTTATCCATTCAACAAACATTTATTTTTGTGCCTACTTTGGACAAATCCTGGAGTTGTATTAGGAGACTCTTTCATAGCATACATGCTCACATACTCGCGACTGTGAATGGTATAAGTCAGAGTAGGCTGCAGTAACAGGCAGCCCCCAAATCTTCGAGGCTTATACACAAAGGTTTTGTTTTCACTCTGTAGAGTTTGCTCTGGGTCTCAGCCAGAGAACAGAGCAACTGCTGTCTCCACCATGGCTTTACAGTCAGGTGAAGGAGGCTCCGCCGTTTTCTAGGGGCATCATCTGGAGCATGAATGTTCAGCACATGCGGAAGAGGTAAGACAAAGAGAGGGTTCTCACACCAGCAACTCACTGCATTGACTCAGAAGTGACACCTGTAACTTCTATGCACAGCCAAAAGCTTGTCCCCTGGTCCTGCTTGGCTTAGGGAACTGGGAATGCAGCCTTCCATGTGCCCAGAGGGTGGTGAAAGCAGGAGGCTGGCAAGCACCAACAGTGTCTCCTGCGGGGTCTCTGAAATGATTGCTGCTTTGTTTTTGTTTGCAGGACTACATAAAATCTAACTGCTTTCCTTTTCTGATAGTAAATCCTGTGCCTATTCTCATCTCCACTTGACAAATGTAGGAACCGAAGCCAAAGGTGACGTGAATGATGTCGGCAACTGACAAAGCAAGATTCGAATTTAAAGGTTTCTCTACAGTATCCTTCAGAAAACCACCCTGTTCTGGTGTCTCACAGGAGTCCCTATACATACACCCACAGTAAGGCACAGGGGACATGGCTTCTGGCCTCTGCCCTTCTGCTAACCAACCAAAGACCCAGGAAAAGGTACTTTACCTTTCCCAAACTCAGTTTACCTGTTTGTAAAATGGGAATAGTAACTCCCCTGTATGAGGATGAGATGAAACAGGGGGGGTGAGCTCACTAAGGCTGGGAGGAATCTTCAAGCTTGTCAAGTACGTTGGGGTGCCACCCCAGCCATTCACTTTCTTTTTTTTTTTTTCTTTTTTTTTTTTTTTGCGGTACTGGGAATTGAACTCAGGGGCATTCTACCTCCGAGCTACACCCCCAGCCCTATTTTTTATTCTTTATTTTGAAACCTGGTCTCACTAAGTTGTGGAGTGCCTCACTAGGTAGCTGAGGCTGGCCGAGAACCCGGATCCTCCGGTTTCAGCCTCCTGAATGCTGGGATTACAAGTGTGCACCACCTCGACTGGCTCGATGCATTCACTTTCAAAGGAGGTCTTCAAAACCCGATTTATCGGCTCAGAAATTACTGGCAGAATTCCTCGGATTCTCATATGGAGTGCTTCGGCACTTCAGGTTTCATCCCTAGACCTCCTTTGTGTCCTTGGGTAGGTGGCTCTCAACCATGTGACCTTCCGGGCAGCACTGCTGTGACGCCCCCCAGAGGCCGCCCCCCAGAGGGCGAAGGTGGGTGGGAGAGTCTTGCCAGGGTTTCCAGCTCTGGGGGCGGGGGGTTCCCTGCAAAGGAATGACAACAAAGAAGTGTGTGTGTGTGTGTGTGTGTGTGTGTGTGTGTGTGTGTGTGTGTGTGTATACACGTGTGTGTAGAGGGCTGTGGGGAAATAAAGTAAGGGTGGGGAATAAACACCAGAACATTCTAGTGACTTGCAGATGAAAGCTGCTTTTAGCTGGATGCTTTCGCCTTCTACACATCAGTTCAGCTGTGCTTGGAAAAAATACTTAACTTGCCATAGGATGCCAAGTTCATAAGTGTGTGTGTGTGTGTGTGTGTGTGTGTGTGTGTGTGTG
>PVLC010023532.1:0-12525 GCA_004027655.1 Graphiurus murinus
GGTACTGGGGGTTGAACTCAGGGGCATTCTACCTCCGAGCTATACCCCCAGCCCTATTTTTTATTCCTTATTTTGAAACCGGGTCTCACTAAGTTGCGGAGTGCCTCACTTAGGTAGCTGAGGCTGGCTGCGAACCCGGATCCTCCGGTCTCAGCCTCCCGAATGCTGGGATTACAAGCGTGCGCCACCACGCCCGGCTGCCTTCAGTGTCTTAATGGAGTATGTTGTAACCTTTGAGAAAAGAATGTAAGAATGTAAGTGTGTATGTGTGCAAGCGAGCATGTGCACATGTGTGTATGCAGTGTTTCTCAGACTTGGACCCGGGACCGTTTTTTCTCTAGGCATCTTGTGTCACCTAGAAAACTACTCTTTGAAGATGATCCTATGATCACTGTAGTTTGAGAGTAGTGTTTTCCTTTTGGCATTTTCTCGAGCCTTTATAAGACAATTATGAAGGATGGGAGATTGTTCCAGTCCCTCCTATTTTTATTAAATTACATATCTTTATCTTTTTTTTTTTTTTAATCAAGCCTTAAGGGAGTAGTTACTTTTTCTTTAGAGAGGTTGTTTCCTTTTCAGCTGTGTAAGTAAACGCCATTTCGCTATTTTGGAGCAAATGAAAAGGAGTTAAATTTTCTCACTATAAAGTCAGCTTTTCTGGTGTAGTCTATAGGGACTTAAGCATTTTGGGGCTTCCTTCTTGAGAGGAGAAAGTATTAAGGCGGCTTAGTTCGAAGGGCTCTGGAAGACTCAGGCAAGTTTTTGGTTTAGAACCTATCTGTATCCCTTGTACTTTTTCTCTGGATGCCTGGAGACATGGTGTGGAGCCTTCATGCCCATCTGTCTTCCACATAATTCTCCTTTCCTTCATGTGCTTGACCTTTTATGTTCCTAGCCATGCTTCTTTCTCCCCACAACTCTTATATGTTGTGACATTCAAGATGGCTTCACAACTATCAGACCCAGGCGGTGGGGTACTGAGTCACTGTTCCCACTTTGTTCTTCTAAGAGAATCTGCTAATTTTATCACCAGGTCCCTTGAAGATAGCAGTAAAAGGAAAATTACATGGAGAGAGACCTTCATAAATACTTTTCTCTCCTCCATCCATTTCCTCCCATTCAGGATTATTTATTGCTGCTACCACTCCAGCTCTGTTTGGGGCATAGCTCATGAATGGTATTACATACAGAGCTTTCCCTTCTGCCCCCCTTTCCATTGCAGACCTCAGCATTATGGGGCTTGTTAGATTTTAGGAAGGAAACCAGTGGGTTCTCCTATAGACAGCCATCTGGAGCCATTCTGTCCAAGTCTCTGAAGATAGAGAAATATGAGAAGCATCTTCAAGGCAATGGGGGGGTACTTTTTTGAGTGCTTACTAAGCACCAAGCACTATGCTGCAGTCTCAATCCATACAACTCTTTGTAGTTGGTATTTGTCTCCTAGGTAAATTAACTTGGTCAGGGTCCCACCCACACATCTAGCAAGTGACTAAATTAGCATTATAACTTCCTTTTTTTGTTGCAAAGTCTTTGGCTTTCCTGCTACATAATGTGGCATCTCTAGTCAGTGACCTGTAGAGCAGCTGGTGTTTGCTGATGACTTCTTTGCCTTTATCTACACTGGACTTACTTCTTCTCTCCCACCCTCTCTCTCTCCTTCCATGGTTCTGGGGATTGAGCCCAGGGTCAAACTACCTCTGACTACACCCCCAGCCCTATTTTTAATTTTGAAACAGGGTATCACTAAGTTTCAGAGAGCCTCACTAAGTTGCTAAGGCTGGCTGTGAACCTGTGATCCTCCTGTCTCAGTCTTCCAGGTACTGGGGTTTACATGCTTGTGCCACCACACCCAGCCCTACACTGGATATTTTCAAATGGATTGTTTGAAGATACCATATCAGTCTAAACATTTTAGGATTTGAGAACATAAAGGAAAAATAGATAAAATTTGAGATATAGGCTTATTCCCTAAAGGCAACAAAATTTTAGAATCTCGTAAATACTTATAACTTAATATTCGTTCTGAATAATGCTATGCGACAAATGTTGTAGTTTAAATTTTCTGCCCCAATCTTAGTATCTTAGGTTTGGGAAGGAATCTTAGAGAAATTGCTATCCAAAAATGAGCTGTTACTCCTTTTGGAATACAACTCTCCCACTTCCCATTCTCATTAAGTTTCCATTTAGCCATTAGGTAGGAGCTTCAAAAGAGAAAATCCAATCATGTATAATCTCCAGTTAATGGGCATCTATTGAGCGACTAGGTCACTAGAAAGAATAATTACACAGTGCCTCTTTGTGCAGTAAACACAAAAATCAAAAGATAATGCCTTCCCAAGGCAAGCCAAATTGTTAGTGCCCAACATCATCCTCCTCTTTGGGGACAAGGTTGGAGCACCCACCATGCTTGCTGGGGAGATTGCAAAGCCATTCCTGAAAAACAAGGCTACCGAGAGATGAAAGAGAGGCGCTCCTGACTGCTCCTTGTGAGGGTGAATTACTAAATAGCAGTGTTTTGTGTAATCATCACAAACTTTGCATCTAGGCAGTTTCTTGCCTCAAGTAAAAGAATTACAGTGATGACTGAGGTGGAGCTTCAGCCCCGCTTCCACAAGTTAGCTTATTTTCTAAGCCTGCCCAGCCTTCTTAAATGAAGACTTTGTGCTCAATTTTTTCAGCTCTTACTATTGATTTATGAAAGATGAGCACTACTTCCTTGATCCAAAATGGCATCTGTTAGCCACAAGCCACAGAGTTCTTGGGTTTGTTTTGATACATACTTTAGTTTGGGCTTTCAAAATTATGTCTTGTAGTTTTTAAGGATTTGCAGAACTCGGCATAATTCAAATAACCTGTTTTTCCCCCCTTAGAACACTTCAGTTATGGAAGATCAAAATGAAGATGAGTCCCCAAAGAAAAATACTCTTTGGCAGGTAGGAATGATAAGATAGCAATTGATTTATTATAGATAAGATACTCCCTCAATTAATGAAATCAAAAGTCAAGCCTTTTTGTTTTCTTTTGTGCAGTTTTGCTAGTTTCAGAATCCACCCTAATTTATCTCTTTCCCTTAGGGAAGTGTCATTACAAATAGCAAAGAGTTTTCATAAAAATTCTGAAGAGGCTGTAGCCTAAAATATTCTATCTATCTGTGGTCAAAGAATGGCATTGTGCCACACACCAGTGTATGCAGAGTCGCATTTTTTCTCCTTTTGCTCCGGATCCCATTCTTCTCTCCCATTTCCTGTTGGGTTGCCTTTTCCTGTTAATCTCAGTTTCCTTTCTTGGTTGTTTTAGTTTGTCAGTTTTCCTCCTAATCCTCTTTTAAAAAAAAATTTTTTTGGGGGGGGGCTGGGTGTACCATGATTTGGTGGTCTTATAAACCATTATGTTATATGTCATTTTCCCTTCCATGAAGGCATGATTAAAGGCAAATAAATCTGAAGAGACTATAAACATTTTTTTCTGGATTCATTTGATTTGAAACTAAAGAGATAGATTAGTTAGCAAAAATAATGGTTGCCCAACAAATTTAAGATGAAATGGAACAAAGCAAAACAATGCCAGGAAGATTTTGTTGGGCTGAGCAGATGGTTTGAAATAAAATATGGAAAATATGCTATATAATAGTGCTCATGCTGCTATTTTCTTGCTTTGACCATTGTGTACAAACTGGATTCTGTGCCCTCCTTCATGTTTATTATGTTGCAGTAGGACTGTCTTTACTTTCTATTGATTTTTCAGTTTGCAGTGGTTCTTAACACTTTTGTTTTCAGTTTTTCTTTCATCTATCTTCCAGCTAGCTAGTTAATGGTACACAAACACTCTAGGGATACTAGATGGTTAGAAACACTTCTATAAATGAACTGATAATCCTCTTGCTTATCAAATGAGATAATGAATGTGAAAGTATTTTGTAAATTATAAAGCAGTACACAAAGGCAAATTATTAACGTCATTATATGTTACCTGTTAGGAAACAATTATGTTGACAAATTAGGATCCAAAATATAGAAATAAAGAGGAAAGAAGGCATGTATCCGTTTGTTTCTCAAGTTGAAGCACTTTTGGCATTTTGTTGTATATCCTATACTTTATCTTAGTGTATTCTCCCTCTCACAAATTATCGTGATCATAATGCTGTACAAAATTCTGGCCTTTTGTTCCTTAATATTTCATGAACACATTCTCTTGTTATTACACTATAACTTTATAAACTTAATTTAATGACTACATTATGACTCTTCTATGTAGATGTATTATAATTTGCTCTAACCAAATGCCTATAATTAGGCAATCTAATTTTTTTTATTATAACGTTTTGGTGGATATCATTATCCTTAAAAGCAGCACAGATGCCCCTTTTTATACCTGCTGATACTAGTCACAGCAAAAAAATTTCACTTCATCTCTGTTTTGACCTCAATTTTTTGGATCTGTAATATGAAGGTTTTAACCACATGCAAAATGTAAACATCCCTGCTCGGTGCTGCCCTCTGCTGGTGTGTGATGTCAGTGAGCTCCCTCCCTCACCCAGCTACAGGGGGAAAGAAACTCCTGGACAGTGGGAGGCTAAGATAAGTTGGGTGGCAGGTAAATGACTTCTTACCTTACCTCTTAATGTGGACATAAAAACTTCAGACATGAAACTTGAAAGAACTTACCAAGGAAGGGCAAAGACTCCTTTGGATATTTACAAAGGGTATCTTCTGGCATGGGTTCGGCCTACTTTAATTTAGGGATCACACTGGTAACAAAAGCTCTTTGTTCTTTCTTTCTTCCTTTCTTTCTTCCTTCCTTCCTGTCTGTCTGTCTTTCTTTCTTTCTTTCTTCCTTCCTTCCTGTCTTTCTTTCTTTCTTTCTTTCTTTCTTTCTTTCTTTCTTTCTTTCTTTCTTTCACTGGGGATTGAACTCAGGGGCATTCTACCGCCGAGCTATACCCCCAGCCCAATTTTTTATTCTTTATTTTGAAACCGGGTCTCACTAAGTTGTGGAGTGCCTCACTAAGTAGCTGAGGCTGGCTGCGAACCCGAACCCTCCGGTCTCAGCCTCCCAAATGCTGGGATTACAGGCGTGCACCACCATGTCCGGCGTCTCTTTGTGCTTTCTAAGTAAGAGTTCTGAGATAAGTTAATGGAATAGTGGACATTTGTAATCCAACTTTCTACTTCTCAAAATTCTCTTATATGTTATTCCTTTTGGTATTACACACTAGGAGGCTATCAGAGGAGTGATGGACAGATGGCTTGGCAAATATTTGATGAAAGTATTGAGATTATTTTGTTTCTAAACAGGAAAGTTAGTAAGCCTCGTAGCATTAGAAGAAGTTGTGGCTCAAGTCTATGGTTCAGATTATTTTTTGATGCTACTGTTCAGATGGCAGTGTATGCAGTTTTTTCTTTTTCTTTTTTTGGTGCTGGGGATGGAACCCAGAGCATGCTCTACCAGTGAACCACACCTCTAGTCCCATGGTTTCGAATTAAAACAAAACAAAACAAAAAAGTAGTGATGTTTTACAAAGGCATGCAGTTAGATTTGATGAGAAATGCATTGTTAATAGAAGTCTGTGATTATTCATAAACCACCTATGTAAAGAGATAGGATTTTTCAGATGTACATGGTTTACCTTGGCTCACTTTCTGAGAAGGTGATCAAAAGAAAGGAGGAAAAGTCTAAGCTGTTTGGTCAGCAGTTTCTTAGTACTCCTTCAAAACAATATGAAGGGTATTGAAATGGTTGAGTTAAATAAAGGGTTTTACATTGAAGCTTTCAGGCTTCAACTCAAAACTGCTAACTGTTAGATAGACTAGTAGTTCTCAAGGTGTGGTCCCTAAAGAGTACAGTCTGGACTAGCGGTGTTGGCATCACTAGAAGTGCTCCACTCTAGATACGTAGAATCCAGACCTCTGGGGTTAGGCCCAGCATTGTGTGCATTAACAAGCCCTCTGTAATTCTGCTGCTGCAAGTTCAAGTGTGAAAATCACTAGCAGATCATTAACAGAGCTGTGTAGTAGTTCCCCCTTATCCAGAGTTTTTAATTACCTACAGTCTGAAAATATTAAGTGGAAAATTTCAGAGAGGGACAGACCACATTCATATAACCTGTATTACATTGTATTGCCATATTTTATTAATAGTTATTGTTATTAATCTCTTACCATGCCTAAGTTATAAATTAAACTTTATCAAAGGTATGTGTGTATAAGAAAAAACATAGTCTATAGGGTTCCCTATTGTCACTGGATTCAGGCCTCCACTATAGGGATATTGGAACACATCTCTTGTGGGTAAAGGGGGACTTCTGTATAGGGCAGTAACTTAACTTTAAGGAAGAAAATAAACTACTAGTAGTCAATCAGTTGTCACTTTGCCAGATTGAGCAGTTTCTCTAAGATGTTTAAGTTTCTCTAAGATCTTCAAAATTAGTTACATAATAACAACATGATTTTGGGAGAAAACCAGAATGGAGAATGATGATCTAAGATGCCGTTTAGCTTTAGAAATACTGCAACTTCAACATTTACTGTCATGATTGATTTGAGGACATGGGTCCTGAATGCATTTTTACTTCTATTGGATTAATGAAGAAATGAGTTTGATGTTAGAATAAAACCAGCATTTTAAGATTAAATACACAGAGCAAAAAAATGTTTCTAATGAAATATCAGATTTATTTCTCTTGTCAAACTAATTTTTTTTTTCTGACAGATAAGTAATGGAACATCGTCTGTGATTGTCTCCAGAAAGAGGCCATCAGAAGGGAACTATCAAAAAGAAAAGGACTTGTGTATTAAATATTTTGACCAGTGGTCTGAATCAGATCAAGTGGAATTTGTGGAGCATCTTATTTCACGAATGTGTCATTATCAGCATGGACATATTAACTCTTACCTGAAGCCCATGTTGCAACGGGACTTTATTACCGCTTTACCAGGTAACTGCACTTGTCTTGAAAACAGCTGAACAGTAGAAGGATGCCCAGCACAAGGGCTGAGGTGGAACTGAGTAAATGATGGAATGAATGAGCACTGTGTGAGACAGACGTACACTATAATTTTAATACTTAGGCTTTATAATTTTGCATCTTTCTAGGAAATGTAGGCAGTTGCTATGATTAATAGTGTTGATTATTGGTCATTACTATTGCTTAATTTAATTTGTTTAATGAGTTGCTTTTTAAAAAATGATATTAATTTTATTCTCATATAATCTATATACAGTCTGTGTTTTGCCTTTATATGTAATTTTAAAAACATGGGGGCCAGGCATGGTCACGCACCCTTATAATCCCAGTACTTGGGAGGTTGAGACAGGAGGATCACAGGTTCATGGCCAGCCTCAGCTACTTAGTGAGGCCCTCTGCAACTTAGACCCTGTTTCAAAAACAAAGAATAAAAAATAGGGCTGTAGCTTGAAGGTAAAACAACCCTGGGTTCAATCCCCAGTACTAGGAGAAAAAAAAAGTGCTATTTTTTTCTCCAGTTTGTATGCTTTGGAAGTGTCCCAAAGTTTAGGATGTTATATCTGAAATGGTGTTTAGGAAATGGCAAACATACATTGAAAAAACTGGTAGCATGTCTTTAATACATTTCGTGTGTGTGTGTGTGTGTGTGTGTGTGTGTGTGTGTGTTACTGAGGATTGAACCCAGGGGCATTCTGCCGAGCTACACTCTCAGCCCTTTTTAAAAGTTTTGTTTTCAAACAGGGTCTTCTTGCTAGATTGCTGAGGGCTTCACTAATTTGCTGAGGTTGATCTTGAACCTGCCGTCCTCCTATCTCAGCCTCTCAAGTAGCGGGATTACAGGTGTGTGCCACCACGCCCTGCTCTTGTTTACATTTCTTGAAACTTGTTTCTGTATCCTCTCTCACACTGCCTTCCCCTTCATCTCTCATGCAAAAGCAGGTATGCATGTGCATCCACACTCTTCTGGTTAAGTTTATTTGATTTTTAAAAAAATAAACTTCATCTGGGCATGGTGGCTCATGTTTATAATCCCAGTACTTGGGAGGCTGAGACAGGAAGATCGCAGGTTCAAGGACAGCCTCAGCAAGGAGTGAAACTCACTTGCATCAATCTAGCGAGACCCTATTTCAAAACAAAAAGTAGTACCACAAAAAAAAAAAAAAAAGAAATTTAAAAAAATAGGCTTTATTTTTTTAAAACAGTTTTAGGTTTAAAGCAAAATTAAATGAAGAGTACAGAGAATTCCCTATTCCTACCCCCTCCCCACATGCACAGCCTGCTCCACTATCAATACCCTGCAGCAGAGCAGTACATTTGTTATAATGCATGAATTTACATTGGCACATCACCCCCAAACTCCATAGTTTACATTAGGAGTCACTCTTGCACTTTATGGGTTTGGAGATACACACATGCATGCGCGCGCACACACACACATGTATGTATTTGCCATTATGGTATCATACAGAATAGCTTCATTTCTCCTTGATTTTTGATCACTTATTGTTTTCTGTCTCTCTTTCTCTTTTTGTTTTTGGTACTGAGGATTGAACCCAGAGGCATTCTACCTCCAAATTATACTCCCAGCCTGATTTTATTTCTTATTTGGAAACAGGGTCTCACTGAGTTGCAGAAAGCCTCACTGAGTTGCCAAGGCTGGCCTCGAACATGTGATCTTCCTGTCTCAGCCTCCCAAGTACTGGGATTACAAGCGTGCGTGACCATGCCCAGCTCTCTCTCTTCTTTTTAAATTTCTCATTTTAAATTTGGCTAGGAAAGATATAGAGATCTCATACCAGAACAGAATGCTGGCAAGGACATTTCTCTCTTATGTGGTCAGTGCAGTGTACTGGTTACTATTGCTACGCCAGCATAGGCCTAGAAACAGGCAGGGACAAACCAGAGTCACTGCCACCAGACCTGTCTTGTCAGAGCTCCTGGGTGGCTCACTCAGCCTTCCTTTGGTTTACAGAGAAGCAGCAGGACTCTGTGCTCTTAGTACTTCCTCAGCACACAGGGCCCGGGCTCAGGGCTCAGGCTTGAAACTTGGGGCTGCAAATTGACAGGCCAGTTTCTGATTTCTAATCCATCTTCCAAAACTTGTAAGTTTGCTTTCTACAATGGCAGCGTGAAAGCATATATAAGAGGTAGCTTAGAAAATTTTGACCCTGCTGTTCTTTCTTATGCTGAATGCAGCATGATGGGTTTATTTCTTCAATTATTATCTCTAGAAAAGCAACATTTAAACACTTTCTTTTTAGAATCACAGTGTTTAATTGCTGAAAGGAATCTTAGCCATCAGTTAGTCCTGTTTCTCATTGTGTAGATTAGTAAACTGAGGATCAGAGAAGTTGAGTGTTGTGCCTAGGATTACACATCTATCTTACTGTGGTAGTGTGGGTGACGGTTGGCACTGGTTCAAAAGTTAGCACAAAGGCTGAAGCCACTTATAATCTTACTACTCTGGAAAATTCCTTAAGCTGATCCTAAATATTAAATCCATAGATTGCAACCAAATTCAGTAAAATTCACCTTTAATTATGGGGGAAAGGGAGGGATGGAGGGGGCAGGGAGAGAGAGAGAGAAAGAGACAGGCTTTTGGTTGAATGAGAGAGTAAGTGTGAGTGAAGTCAGGCTGCACCTCACACCACGAAAGGCAGGGACATTTTTAGGTCGATGATTAAACTGTTCCTCATAAATGTTTTTAATGAAATGAAAGTCTGTTTATTGTTTGTTTTCTGCTGTCTTGGTTTTATATTCTTCCTTGTAATTTGCTTCCCAAATGGGTCTGAGTGCCAAGGAGCTCCCCTTAGGTTTACAGAATGGCCACAAGGTGGCACTGTTGATGTAACCTTGATTTGCAGAGTACAGTTCTGAGGCACCTCTTCTCTCTGGGAGTGTGCAGCCTTGGAGAAGAGGCAGAACAGATGAACATGTGTTATGTATATAAATATGGTTAGTGTAATTGCATACAATTCAGTTTTCATTACAGCAAATTTTAAGCCATTGTCCATATCTCTGTTAAAGTTGAGTTTTGTGGTGTTGAGTATTATATGAAATGAATGGACTGTTGGCGGGAACATGGAAATATTTTTGTTAAAATGCTATTTGTTTTAACAGCATTTGATCTGAACATACATACATATGTCAGTGTATTTCATACATATGAATCTAATGGCTGGGGACAAGCTGGCCCAGTTGATTGTGTTAGTGTCTAGTAGACTTAGATTAAAACTGGCATTAGTTCCTTAACACAGACTCTGTCTTAAAAGCATTATGGGAGACACAGGTCCATGTATATGTTCGTACTTAGATTTAATAATGTCAAGAGCAACTTACTAATCATTATGCTAGTTAGGTGTTTAACTTTTTCTGTAGATCTTGAGTTTGAATTTTTACTCTAGAAAAATTGATAGTCAACTTAAATTTCTCTTGATTGTGAAAAACATTAGCTATAAAAAAGTGTCTATAGTTTTGGCTTTTAATGCTTACTAGGAATATTGTACCTGTCAGTATAGGAAAAATGGAAAATGTTTGTGGTCTCTGGCTCCTTTTGGTTCGGTGGAAAAAGTGATAATTATGATACGCTTTTCTAAAAATCATGTTAAATGTTTAGTCTGCAATGTCAATTTCTGCAGGCTAAGTTTGTGGTTTGTAAGAACTGTTGTTAAAAGGAAATTTATACCATTTAAAATAGAGGCGGATTGTACTTCAAAAAGGATGATAAGCATTGGTGATCCATTTGGTGAGGTGTCTAAGCAATTAAGAATTTTGAAACACTTCGTTTCCTGGCCATGGTTTATTCGTTTGTCTTACCCTCAAGGAAAGATGAAAAACCATTACAGACTGTAAATGTGGTGGGGACTAGATCAAAGTTCTCTGGCGAGAGGGAAAAACCAGAGCATAGCTAGAGCTTGAGGCTGGGTACAGGGCCAAAGGCCCAGCATGGCAGAGTGGAAAGAGTGGGAGTGACGGATTGAGAGAGCTCCTAGGCCTGGACTCCAGGCTCTGCACTTAACAGCTACACTGCCTCATTCTTTGGAGCCTCAGTTTCCTCATCTGTGGGGGAATAATAATATTTAGTGGGATAGTTTCAGGATTAATGATAATGTGTATAATATGCCTGGCATCTAGTGGGTGTCTGAAGATGGCAGCTAAAACAGAAAAAACAAAACAAAACAAAACAAAACCAAGAGAGGTAGGAAACACCTGCTTCCACAGAGTCAGTAAGATTTATTGCTAGAAAGTTTTAATTTTTTACCCATTAATTTTCACATTGATTCATCTTGAACTCATATAGATGTTTGTGCCACATTGTGTTTTTTTGTTTGTTTCTGGATGTTTTATGGAAAAAGATGTTGGACTCTGTGACCTGGACTGCTTTTCATTTCTTTTCTGTCTGGTGTATTCCCAGCGAAAGTCGTCTATTGGCAGAGTGTTGCTGCCTGCGGTTACATTTTTTTAAAATTTAAGATTCTTAACTTCAGATTTTACAACTAGATCTGTGACTGAAGGGGGGGTAGCAGCCGAGGTAGGTGGGAAAGGAAGTTTCTTTGCAGCTGCTCTTTGAAATATGTTTCTAAAATAATCATAGTTTCTGTATTTGCATGATCTAGGCAGCTGTGTTAAAACTGGCCATAGTCAAGGGCATTGAACTGACATCACACATATGAGTTTCATTGTAATGCAGTGTTATTTACATAGCAAGCTTTGAAATTTATTCCTTTTAATTGTTTTAATTTATTATTGAAAAATTTCCAGACTTTGATGTGGTGCCCATAATTGGCACCAACAGCACTTTTCTTTTTGCAGTACTGGTATTGAACTCAGGGGCATTCTACCTCCAAGCTATATCCCCAGCCCTATTTTTTATTCTTTATTTTGAAACAGGGTCTCACAAAGTTGCGGAGGGCCTCACTAAGCAGCTGAGGCTGGCCGCGAACCTGGATCCGGTCTCAGCTTCCCAAATGCTGGGATTACAAGTGTGCGCCACCACCCCGACTACCAACAGCACTTCTTTAGCACTGTATGTGCAATATTATGGCCTTGTTTTTCTGAGGCCATAATGTGTCCTCCTGTTGCCTTGGGATGGGGGTGGTGGTGAGAGATTGGGGAGTCTCAGCATGCTAGAGTAATGAGAGCCAGACATAGGTGCTCAGGAAAATGCTTAGTTTTAACAGCTCAAAGGCACTTTTTAGCTCATGCAAATGGGCCACATTGTTCAGTAACATCTTTGTCCCAAGTAGGCTTGAAACTGGAAAGTTCCAAGGTCCATATTACTCTAAGGTTACTCTAAGGTGCCCAAAATAGAGAGTGTGAGATCCTTATCCTCAAAATAATTAAGAGGATATGAGACTCATACCAAGATAATAGAGAAGACTTAGCTTTTTCTAAGAAGAGATATATAGTATTTTCTCTGCAGATACAAAGCAGAAGATACTGCTTAGCCTTCTTGACCATCAGTATCAGTTAAGGAGATTTGGGGGAGAGAGGAAAACAAAGACTGACATTTACTGAGTACCTGTTATATACCTAATTCTTTTTTTTTTTTTTTTTTTTGC